>CANTUT010000979.1:10000-12500 GCA_947687605.1 Reutealis trisperma
CGCCGTCCGCCAACACAATAGGCCACCGCTGTGCCTCCACGGCCAATGGAGGTTAATCTCACATTGCCGACAGAGGTTAACCGACAGGCGACGGGCCCGTTCTCCCCCCCGTGCGATCGCCGTCCGCCAACACAATAGGCGACCGCTGTGCCTCCACGGCCAATGGAGGTTAATCTCACATTGCCGACAGAGGTTAACCGACAGGCGACGGGCCCGTTCTCCCCCCCGTGCGCTCGCCGTCCGCCAACACAATAGGCTACCACTGTGCCTCCACGGCCAATGGAGGTCAATCTCACATTGCCGACAGAGGTTAACCGACAGGCGACGGGCCCGTTCTCCCCCCCGTGCGCTCGCCGTCCGCCAACACAATAGGCTACCGCTGTGCCTCCACGGCCAATGGAGGTTAATCTCACATTGCCGACAGAGGTTAACCGACAGGCGACGGGCCCGTTCTCCCCCGGCCTTTCAGCACGAAATGTGATTTCCTTTCATTTTTTCGGGCATTCTCGGTTGCTAGCATTGGTGGCGTGGTTGGTTGTTGCAACCGAATGCAAATTGGCTACGACTTTCCCAGCACTTCCCGCAAGCCAGCGGAACGGGCCCATCGTGCCTCCCCCGGCCGATCGGCTCGGAAGTTGATTTGCTTTCGTTTTTGCGGGCATTTTCGGCTGCTATCATTGGTGGCGTGCTTGTTCGCTGCAACCGGATGCCAATTGGCTGCGACTTGCCTAGCACTTCCGGCAAGCCAGCGCAACGGGCCCGTCGTCCCTCCCCCGGCCGGTCGGCTGGAAATTTGATTTGCTTTCACTTTTGCTGGCGTTTTCGGTTGCCAGCATTGGTGGCGTGCTTGTTTGCTGCAACCGAATGCGAATTGGCTACGACTTGCCCAGCACTTCCGATAAACCAGCGCAACGGGCCCGTCGTGCCTCCCCCGGCCGATCGGCTCAGAAGGTGATTTCCTATAATTTTTGCGGGCATTTCAGGTTGCCAGCATTGGTGGCGTGGTTGTCTGCTGCAACCGAATGCAAATTGGCTACCACTTGCCTAGCACTTCCGGCAAGCCAACGCAACGGGCCCGTCGTCCCTCCCCGGCCGATCGGCTCGAAATGTGATTTCCTTTCATTTTTGCAGGCGTTTTCAGCTGCTAGCATTGGTGGCCTACTTGTTTGTTGCAACCAAAAACAAATTGCCTACCAATTGCCCACCACTTTCGGCACGACCACGCCACGGGCCCGTTCGTCCCTCCCTCCACCGATCGGCTCGAAGGACGGTGTTTTTTTTGTTCATGCGTGTGTTTTCGGCTGTTAACATTCATGGCATGTTTGTTTATTGCAATAAAAAACAAATTGGCCACCACTTGCCCGCCGCTTTCGTCAAGCCTACGCCACGGGCCCGTTCGGCCAACTCAACGGGCCCGTTGTCCCTCCCTCCGCCCGTTCTCCCCCCATCCGCCTTTGCACTAAGAGGATAGGCATCCGTTCTCCAACCTATGTGCTGGCAGCGCAACGGGCACATGCTGCCAGCGCAACGGGCCCATCATCCCTCCCTCGGCCGATAGGCTCGAAATGCGATTTCCTTTCATTTTTGCCAGCATTTTCGGTTGCTCGCATCGGTGGCATGCTTGTTCTTTGCAACCGAATGCAAGTTGGCTATCACTTGCCTGGCACTTCCAGCAAGCCTACAGCACGGGGCCGTCGTGCCTCCCTCGGCCAATCGACTCAAAAGGTGATTTCCTTTGGTTTTTGCAAGCGTTTTCGATTGCTAGCATTGGTGGCGTGGGTTTGTGCCTTATTGCCCTTCATTCGCTAATTGGGATGGATATGCATGCCTTGACCGTCGTTCATTTGCCAACCGCATGCTAATAGTCGTTAGCCCATCTGGCATGACTAGTCCTTAATTACCATTTACCCAACTAAGTGCTAATTAATGTTAACCCATTCGGTATGACTATGCCCTTCATCGCCTTCCATTAGCCGAGCAACTAATGCTGGCCTATAATAAGGTAGCAAATGACCAAAGTTCCAAAAACTATTGCCATTGCACGACCATAGTAAGATGGTCATCGTAGATATCATATGATATTAATGGTGAAGAGAAAAAAAAAATGGCGTTAGTGGTATTTGAACCCAAGACCAATCAATAAAATTAAAATAACTTAACCATTCAATCTACCAATTAATTTTTGTTATGCTCTCTACTGATATATTATATGTATCATTTTATCATATAATGTCAACATAGCCGTCAATTAATGCACAAATCCATTCTTCTTAATGGGAAGGTTATCCCCTTCAGTGGAAATTAGAAAATGATTTCTCTAACCTCAAGAAAATATTGTCGAAAGTTGTCAAAAATCCAAAAACCTTAGATTTAGGCCAAAATAAAATGTTTTTGGGGCCAAAACGGGACCAAACCGCCCTTTTGTTTTTGCAGGCATTTTCGATTGCTAGCATTGGTGGCGTGGTTGGTTGTTGCAACCGAATGCAAATTGGCTACGACT
>CANTUT010000979.1:25000-27500 GCA_947687605.1 Reutealis trisperma
CTCCACGGCCAATGGAGGTTAATCTCACATTGCCGACAGAGGTTAACCGACAGGCGACGGGCCCGTTCTCCCCCGGCCTTTCAGCACGAAATGTGATTTCCTTTCATTTTTTCGGGCATTCTCGGTTGCTAGCATTGGTGGCGTGGTTGGTTGTTGCAACCGAATGCAAATTGGCTACGACTTTCCCAGCACTTCCCGCAAGCCAGCGGAACGGGCCCATCGTGCCTCCCCCGGCCGATCGGCTCGGAAGTTGATTTGCTTTCGTTTTTGCGGGCATTTTCGGCTGCTATCATTGGTGGCGTGCTTGTTCGCTGCAACCGGATGCCAATTGGCTGCGACTTGCCTAGCACTTCCGGCAAGCCAGCGCAACGGGCCCGTCGTCCCTCCCCCGGCCGGTCGGCTGGAAATTTGATTTGCTTTCACTTTTGCTGGCGTTTTCGGTTGCCAGCATTGGTGGCGTGCTTGTTTGCTGCAACCGAATGCGAATTGGCTACGACTTGCCCAGCACTTCCGATAAACCAGCGCAACGGGCCCGTCGTGCCTCCCCCGGCCGATCGGCTCAGAAGGTGATTTCCTATAATTTTTGCGGGCATTTCAGGTTGCCAGCATTGGTGGCGTGGTTGTCTGCTGCAACCGAATGCAAATTGGCTACCACTTGCCTAGCACTTCCGGCAAGCCAACGCAACGGGCCCGTCGTCCCTCCCCGGCCGATCGGCTCGAAATGTGATTTCCTTTCATTTTTGCAGGCGTTTTCAGCTGCTAGCATTGGTGGCCTACTTGTTTGTTGCAACCAAAAACAAATTGCCTACCAATTGCCCACCACTTTCGGCACGACCACGCCACGGGCCCGTTCGTCCCTCCCTCCACCGATCGGCTCGAAGGACGGTGTTTTTTTTGTTCATGCGTGTGTTTTCGGCTGTTAACATTCATGGCATGTTTGTTTATTGCAATAAAAAACAAATTGGCCACCACTTGCCCGCCGCTTTCGTCAAGCCTACGCCACGGGCCCGTTCGGCCAACTCAACGGGCCCGTTGTCCCTCCCTCCGCCCGTTCTCCCCCCATCCGCCTTTGCACTAAGAGGATAGGCATCCGTTCTCCAACCTATGTGCTGGCAGCGCAACGGGCACATGCTGCCAGCGCAACGGGCCCATCATCCCTCCCTCGGCCGATAGGCTCGAAATGCGATTTCCTTTCATTTTTGCCAGCATTTTCGGTTGCTCGCATCGGTGGCATGCTTGTTCTTTGCAACCGAATGCAAGTTGGCTATCACTTGCCTGGCACTTCCAGCAAGCCTACAGCACGGGGCCGTCGTGCCTCCCTCGGCCAATCGACTCAAAAGGTGATTTCCTTTGGTTTTTGCAAGCGTTTTCGATTGCTAGCATTGGTGGCGTGGGTTTGTGCCTTATTGCCCTTCATTCGCTAATTGGGATGGATATGCATGCCTTGACCGTCGTTCATTTGCCAACCGCATGCTAATAGTCGTTAGCCCATCTGGCATGACTAGTCCTTAATTACCATTTACCCAACTAAGTGCTAATTAATGTTAACCCATTCGGTATGACTATGCCCTTCATCGCCTTCCATTAGCCGAGCAACTAATGCTGGCCTATAATAAGGTAGCAAATGACCAAAGTTCCAAAAACTATTGCCATTGCACGACCATAGTAAGATGGTCATCGTAGATATCATATGATATTAATGGTGAAGAGAAAAAAAAAATGGCGTTAGTGGTATTTGAACCCAAGACCAATCAATAAAATTAAAATAACTTAACCATTCAATCTACCAATTAATTTTTGTTATGCTCTCTACTGATATATTATATGTATCATTTTATCATATAATGTCAACATAGCCGTCAATTAATGCACAAATCCATTCTTCTTAATGGGAAGGTTATCCCCTTCAGTGGAAATTAGAAAATGATTTCTCTAACCTCAAGAAAATATTGTCGAAAGTTGTCAAAAATCCAAAAACCTTAGATTTAGGCCAAAATAAAATGTTTTTGGGGCCAAAACGGGACCAAACCGCCCTTTTGTTTTTGCAGGCATTTTCGATTGCTAGCATTGGTGGCGTGGTTGGTTGTTGCAACCGAATGCAAATTGGCTACGACTTGCCCAGCACTTCCGACAGGCCAACGCAACGGGCCCGTCGTGCCTCCCCCGGCCGATCGGCTCGGAAGGTGATTTCCTGTAATTTTTGCGGGCATTTTAGGTTGCTAGCATTGGTGGCGTGGTTGTCTGCTGCAACCGGATGCAAATTGGCTACCACTTGCCTAGCACTTCCGGCAAGCCAGCGAGACGGGCCCGTCGTGCTTCCCCCGGCCGATCGGCTCGAAATGTGATTTCCTTTCACTTTTGCAGGCATTTTTGGCTGCTAGCATTGGTGGCCTACTTGTTTGTTGCAACCAAAAACAAATTGCCTACCAATTGCCCACCACTTTCGGCACGACCACGCCACGGGCCCGTTCGTCCCTCCCTCCACCGATCGGCTCGAAGG
>CANTUT010000979.1:82500-85000 GCA_947687605.1 Reutealis trisperma
TTCCTTGAGGATTTCTTTGCGCAGGTTTCCCCACTTTGGCACGAATAGCCTATTTCCCACCGTGCGAAGGATTTCATTGTCCATCCAAAAGCGTCGAGCTTTTCCTTCGCTAGCCAATTTGATTAAGCCCTTGGCCATTGAATCATGCTGCAAGCCTTCCTTGATTCGATCAAGGAAGTCACTTCGGGGCATGCTTTCGCTAATGGCAGCAAGTTCAGCCTTTCGACTAAGGGCATCAGCGACCACGTTTGCCTTGCCAGGCTTGTATTCTAGCTTGTAGTCAAATTCGGCAAGGTAGTCTTGCCACCGAGCTTGCTTGGGCGTGAGCTTCTTTTGGGTTTGAAAGTAGCTCGTGGCAACATTGTCGGTCTTGATGATGAACTTGCTACCAAGCAAGTAATGCCTCCACGTCCGTAGGCAATGAATTATAGCAGTCATCTCTTTTTCTTGGACTGTGTATCGCCGCTCGGTATCATTGAGCTTGCGACTTTCATAAGCAATTGGATGACTGTCTTGCATTAGTACACCACCGATAGCAAAATCAGAGGCATCGGTGTGTACCTCAAAGGGTTTAGAATAGTCGGGCAGCACCATGACAGGTTCTTGAGAGATTGCCTCCTTCAATTCTTCGAAGGCATCGTGGCATGCTTGCGACCAATGCCAAGCACGATCCTTCTTAAGTAAATCCGTCAATGGGGCTGCTATGGCCGAGTACCCCTTTATAAACCGACGATAGTAGTTCACCAGCCCAAGGAAGGATCTCAATTCAGGCACTTTAGTGGGAGGCTGCCACTCTTGGATAGCTCGCACTTTCGTTGGATCCATCATTAGCTTGCCATCCTTAATTTTATGACCAAGAAAGTCCACCTCCTTTTGAGCAAATGAACATTTTTCCAACTTTATGTAGAGCTCATTGTCGCGGAGGACTTGGAAGACTTGTTGAAGATGTTGCACGTGCTCTTCAAGAGTAGTGCTATACACCACAATATCATCCAAGTATACCACCACGAACTTGTCAAGGAAGGGGTGGAATAGCTTGTTCATCAATGTGCAGAAAGTGGCAGGAGCATTCGTGAGGCCGAAAGGCATGACAAGAAATTCAAAGGCTCCATATCGTGTCACGCATGTCGTTTTCGGCTCATCTCCTTCGGCAATGCGAACTTGGTAATAACCAGATCGCAAATCCAGCTTGGAAAAGTACTTTGCCTTCCCCAATTGATCAAAGAGATCAGCTATCAAGGGTATTGGGTACTTGTTCTTGATAGTGATCTTGTTTAGTGCTCGGTAGTCGATGCACATGCGAAGGGATCCATCCTTTTTCTTTTGAAAGAGGACTGGCGCACCATAAGGGGCTTTAGAGGGTTGAACATAGCCCGAATCTAGGAGGTCTTGGAGTTGTTTCCTCAACTCTGCAAGTTCGGGAGGTGCCATGCGATAGGGTGCCATGGCAGGGGGCTTGGCACCATTTTCCAACTCAATTTGGTGGTCCACCTCTCGTCGAGGAGGAAGCCTTTTAGGCAACTCCACAGGCATTATATCTTTATATTGGTCCAACACTGTTTGCACAGTAGTTGGCAAGGGTCCCTTGGGTGCCGCAATGTCCTCCCCATCATTAAGCTCTCTTATAGTAGCAACATAGCTCTCTTCCTTCTTCAAGGCCCGTTTAAATTGCATTGCAGAAATCAATTTTGCCTTTGATTTCTCAACGCATTTAACCGGGATTGCATGAATCTTATAGTTGTCATCTAAAATTATAAGAGAGCGTGAAGAAGGGATGGGGAAGGCATGGGCTGTATTGAAGAAAGCTAGACCGAGGACAATATTGAAATCATCCATAGGGACAACAGAAAAGTCTAGCATACCTTGCCAATTGCCAATCCGAACTGTCACCGATTCTGCAACGCCTACGACTGGCTTAGCCTTGGAGTTGACCGCTTTGATGGTGCCACTTCCCTTGGTCACCTTGAGGCCCAACCGTTCGGCCTCCTTAGGATTGATAAAATTGTGTGTCGCACCAGTGTCGAGCAAGGCACTAGTCTGTTTGCCTCCTACAGAAGTTTCAGCAAACATCAACCCCTTTTCCTTGGAATTGCTTGGGGTGAGAAAGTTGCGTAGAGCTCCTAATTGTTGGAGGGATCCCATAGCAGCTTGGGACTCCTCTTGAGTTTTATCCCGTTGGAACTCCGCAACTAGGGCATTGATTGTCTTTTTGTTGGGACAATCTCTCACCCAATGAGGGCCATCACAAATGAAGCAAGGCTTAGGGGGTTTGGAAGTACTGCCCTTGCTATTCTTATATTTGTCGGGCTTGAAGCCACTGCCAATGGATTTCTCGCGTCCTCCATCTTTACGGCCTTGGTCTTTCCGCTGCCCTTGTTTCTCTCCCCCACTCTTGCTAGAAGTTCCCTTCTTTGCCTTGGATTGGGATGAGTAATCCACGAGGGACTCAGCAGCAGCAATGGCATCGTCTAATGTTTGCACATTGCGCCTTTCAAGCTCC
>CANTUT010000979.1:155000-162500 GCA_947687605.1 Reutealis trisperma
CATGTTTGTTTATTGCAATAAAAAACAAATTGGCCACCACTTGCCCGCCGCTTTCGTCAAGCCTACGCCACGGGCCCGTTCGGCCAACTCAACGGGCCCGTTGTCCCTCCCTCCGCCCGTTCTCCCCCCATCCGCCTTTGCACTAAGAGGATAGGCATCCGTTCTCCAACCTATGTGCTGGCAGCGCAACGGGCACATGCTGCCAGCGCAACGGGCCCATCATCCCTCCCTCGGCCGATAGGCTCGAAATGCGATTTCCTTTCATTTTTGCCAGCATTTTCGGTTGCTCGCATCGGTGGCATGCTTGTTCTTTGCAACCGAATGCAAATTGGCTATCACTTGCCTGGCACTTCCAGCAAGCCTACAGCACGGGGCCGTCGTGCCTCCCTCGGCCAATCGACTCAAAAGGTGATTTCCTTTGGTTTTTGCAAGCGTTTTCGATTGCTAGCATTGGTGGCGTGGGTTTGTGCCTTATTGCCCTTCATTCGCTAATTGGGATGGATATGCATGCCTTGACCGTCGTTCATTTGCCAACCGCATGCTAATAGTCGTTAGCCCATCTGGCATGACTAGTCCTTAATTACCATTTACCCAACTAAGTGCTAATTAATGTTAACCCATTCGGTATGACTATGCCCTTCATCGCCTTCCATTAGCCGAGCAACTAATGCTGGCCTATAATAAGGTAGCAAATGACCAAAGTTCCAAAAACTATTGCCATTGCACGACCATAGTAAGATGGTCATCGTAGATATCATATGATATTAATGGTGAAGAGAAAAAAAAAATGGCGTTAGTGGTATTTGAACCCAAGACCAATCAATAAAATTAAAATAACTTAACCATTCAATCTACCAATTAATTTTTGTTATGCTCTCTACTGATATATTATATGTATCATTTTATCATATAATGTCAACATAGCCGTCAATTAATGCACAAATCCATTCTTCTTAATGGGAAGGTTATCCCCTTCAGTGGAAATTAGAAAATGATTTCTCTAACCTCAAGAAAATATTGTCGAAAGTTGTCAAAAATCCAAAAACCTTAGATTTAGGCCAAAATAAAATGTTTTTGGGGCCAAAACGGGACCAAACCGCCCTTTTGTTTTTGCAGGCATTTTCGATTGCTAGCATTGGTGGCGTGGTTGGTTGTTGCAACCGAATGCAAATTGGCTACGACTTGCCCAGCACTTCCGACAGGCCAACGCAACGGGCCCGTCGTGCCTCCCCCGGCCGATCGGCTCGGAAGGTGATTTCCTGTAATTTTTGCGGGCATTTTAGGTTGCTAGCATTGGTGGCGTGGTTGTCTGCTGCAACCGGATGCAAATTGGCTACCACTTGCCTAGCACTTCCGGCAAGCCAGCGAGACGGGCCCGTCGTGCTTCCCCCGGCCGATCGGCTCGAAATGTGATTTCCTTTCACTTTTGCAGGCATTTTTGGCTGCTAGCATTGGTGGCCTACTTGTTTGTTGCAACCAAAAACAAATTGCCTACCAATTGCCCACCACTTTCGGCACGACCACGCCACGGGCCCGTTCGTCCCTCCCTCCACCGATCGGCTCGAAGGACGGTGTCTTTTTTGATCATGCGTGTGTTTTCGGCTGTTAACATTCATGGCATGTTTGTTTATTGCAATAAAAAACAAATTGGCCACCACTTGCCCGCCACTTTCGTCAAGCCTACGCCACGGGCCCGTTCGGCCACCGCAACGGGCCCGTTGTCCCTCCCTCCGCCCGTTCTCCCCCCATCCGCCTTTGCACTGAGAAGATGATGAGCCATTTTGTTTGTTGGATTGTCCCAAACATGTGTGCAAAAAATTGGACCCAAATTCCTTAGAGATAAAATTTTATGGGGTACTCTCCTCCTCGCACCTAGTGCTTTCTCCTCCTCGCACAGCCCAGTTTGCACATTTTGCATATATGTCACGGGCCCAGTCTCTTGTAACACCGTTGGGACCGTGCGGCGCTTGCTAACAATCACAAGCCAGCCAAATGTTCAGTTACCTGTGCATAAGCATAGCAAGATTTATATCAATAACGGGCCAATGTTATCAATGATAGCATGAAAGCGACAACATAGCATAACAATAGTTTAGCAACCAAGCATTCGTAATAGAACGGGACAGCCCATGAGGAAACATCAAGCCAATCTCATTTCATTGATTTGTAATTCATTACATCATAGAAGCCACAGTGCGCCCATTGTAAGTAGGGGGGACCTTACAACGAGCTAAGCAACCAACAGTGCCTGGCTCCCCAATCACTTGGCTCACCAGTCACTCCCCCCTATATATGCTAAAAGAGCAAACTGGGCTGTGCGAGGAGGAGAAAGCATAAGGTGCGAGGAGGAGAGTCCTCCTTTATTACAAGATAACATAGTGAAAATGACCTAATTACAAAATCTATCACATTTCCCCTTATAAGAATTACAAAATCAATCCCCCGTTACATTCTCCCCCACTCCAACAGTCAACGACCCCGTTGACTATAGGGCTTCTAATTTCTTGTAGAATAAAGACTTCTGAACAAAATCTCGAATCTTGTGGGCATAAGGCTGGAGGTGTGCTTCTTTCTCCCAGGAGTTTTCTTCTGAGGACAGGCCTTTCCACTTCACTAAGTACTCTCTCTGGCGCTTGACTACTCTCTCCTCAAGGATCTCTTCTACTTCTTTGTCGAGAGGCTGTGCTCTGGTGATAGCTGGACGGCGATCTTTTGTTCGTTTGGAGTCGACAGCATCTGGATGGAATGGCTTAAGCTGGCTGACATGGAAGACTGGGTGAACTGTCATCCATGATGGAGGATTAATCTTGTAGGCAGCTCTCCCGACTTTGGCAATAATAGGAAAAGGTCCTGCATACTTTCGTACTAGGCGGTGGTCTCTGTTGTAGAGGAAGCGAAATTGCTCTGGCTTGATCTTGACAAGTACCAAGTCTCCCACTTCAAAATTTTCTGGTCGTCTCTTTTGATCAGCCCATTTCTTCATACGATTGCGTGCTTTCTCCAAGTGAGCTTTGGCAATATCATTGTTCTGCTTCCATTCCAAAGTGAATTGATAAGCTTTTTGGATTTCTGCCTGTATAAGGACCTTCTAGCGTGTGAGGCAATAATGGCTGTTGACCTGTGACAATCTCAAAAGCACTTTTGTTAGTAGCAGAGCTTTTATGTGAGTTAAAGCAAAATTGTGCAACATCAAGTAAAGGGATCCAATTCTTCTGATTGGTGGATACAAAGTGCCGAAGATATTCCTCCAAAAGGCCATTGAACCGTTCTGTTTGCCCATCTGTTTGGGGATGGAAACTGGTAGACATGTCTAACCGAGATCCCAACAATCGAAATAGTTCTGACCAGAAAGATCCCACAAACCGAGAATCTCGGTCACTCACAATACTTTTCGGAACACCCCAATACTTCACCACATACTTGAAGAATGCCCGAGCAGTATCCTCCGCTGTACTGGTTTTAGCCATAGGGACAAATGTTGCATACTTCGAGAACCGATCGACTATCACCAGAATGGTGTCAAATTGCTCCACTTTTGGAAGGTGAGAGATGAAATCGAGAGAAACACTCTCCCATGGTCTACTAGGTGTAGGAAGTGGTTCAAGCAAGCCTGCTACTTTCTGATGATCCACTTTATCCTGTTGACATACTAAGCAAGTTTTAGTATAGTCTAGTGTATCCTCCTCCATCTGGGGCCAGTAATACCCTTGTTGTACTAATGCTAGTGTCCGATGCCGACCTGGGTGTCCTGCCCACAAGGTGTCATGACATTCCTGCAATAATATTTTTCTCAGATTTCCTGCTTTTGGGACGTACAACCGTTGCTTGTTTGTCATGAGGAGCCCATCTTCCAGCCAAAACTGTCTTGTCTTCCCAGCTTTTACCAGATTCATAAGTGCCACTGCTTGCGGGTCCTTATTTAAGTTTTCCCGGATCTGGTTGCGCATAGATGAGTTTAGGCTACTGCACGACAATTGAGCCAACTGTTTTAGCACCGCCAACTCTGCTTTTCTACTAAGGGCATCTGCCACTCGATTCGTCACCCCTGGCTTGTACTCGAAGTGAAAATCAAATTCTGCCAAGTATTCTTGCCATCGGGCTTGCTTGGGTGTCAATTTGGCCTGCGTAAGGAAGTGACTCACCGCCGTATTATCTGTCTTTACCACAAATTTGGACCCCAGAATGTAGTGTCTCCACACCCGAAGACAATGTATAACTGCTAACAATTCCTTCTCTTGTGCCGTGTATCGCCGTTCTGTCTCACTAAATTTCCTGCTCTCAAAGGCAATTGGATGTTTTTCCTGCATCAATACTCCACCCAAAGCAAAATCTGAAGCATCAGTATGTATTTCGAAGGGTTTTGACATATTCGGTAACACCAATACTGGATCCGCCAATATAGCTTGCTTCAAGTTTTCAAAGGATTCTTGGCAATCCTTTGTCCATTGCCAACTGTGTCCCTTCTTCAGAAGTTCTGTAAGGGGCCATATCCTCTGTGAGTATCCTGAAATGAATCGCCTGTAATAATTTGCCAATCCCAAGAATGACCGGAGTTCAGTCACACCAGTGGGTATGCTCCACTCCTGAATGGCTTTCACTTTGGCTTGATCCATCTTCAATCGGCCTTGTTCGATCACATGCCCTAAGAATTTTATGCTCTTTTGGGCAAAAGCACATTTTTCCCTTTTCACAAAGAGTTGATTCTGTCTCAGCTTCTCAAAGACCAATCGTAAATGCTCCCGATGTTCCTCCAGTGTAGTGCTATACACTACAATGTCATCCAAATAAACCACCACAAATTTGTCTAGATATTCGTGAAACACCTGGTTCATCAAAGTACAAAAAGTAGCAGGAGCATTAGTTAAACCAAAAGGCATAACAAGAAATTCAAACGCACCATATCGAGTAACACATGTGGTCTTTGGTTCGTCCCCCTCCGCAACTCGAACTTGATGGTACCCTGATCGAAGATCTAATTTGGTGAAGTACTTAGCTTGACTCAACTGGTCAAAGAGATCTGCGATGAGTGGGATTGGGTACTTGTTCCGTACTGTCACTTTATTGAGAGCCCGATAATCAACACACAATCTCAAGCTACCATCTTGCTTCTTTTGGAACAACACTGGGGCGCCAAAAGGAGCTTTTGAGAGTCTAATGAATCCCGCTTCTAGTAATTCATCCAATTGTTTCCGCAACTCGGCTAGTTCCGGTGGGGCCATTCTATAGGGAGCTTTAGCTGGCGGCTTTGCTCCAGGAATAAGTTCAATACTGTGATCTACATCTCGACGTGGGGGCAGTGCTTTGGGTAATTGATCCGGCATTATATCTTCAAATTCTAACATCACATCTCTGATGTCTTCTGGATACCCAAAGCCTACTTCTTGTTCTTTTAAGATGGGGACCACTGCATAAGTTGGCTCTCTTCTCTTTACCCCTTTCTTAAATTGGAGAGCCGAGAGTACCTTTTTCTCCGCGATAGGACTTATGGATATGGGAACCACACAAGGTTGCTCCCCCATTAGCAACAAACAATTGGCTGCTGGGACCGGGATGGCCCTAGACTTCGTTAAGAAATCCAAACCCAAAACAACATCAAAATCATCCATCGGAGCCACTGTAAAGTCCACCTGACCAGTCCAGGGGCCTAGTCGACAAGCCACTGCCCTAGACATGCCCACTGTTTCAATCGCTTTTGAGTTTACTGCTTTCAACTTTCCCACATCCTTCTGAATTTCTAATCGAAGGCGAGAAGCCTCAGTTTCTGCCACAAAGTTATCCGTAGCCCCTGTATCCACTAGGGCTCTTGAGGATTTGCCATTTATTACAATATCGACATACATCAGCCCTCTCTCCTTTTGTTTCTTTGATTGATCCATTTGTCTCTCTAGGGCCCCAAGAAATCTCATTGCCCCCATTGCAGATTGTTCATTTTCCTCCGAATCGAACTCTTTTGCCTCTTCTGTCTCATGATTTTCTTCTTCCTGTAAGGCCCTCAAAGCATTCAAAGCCGCTCGATTTGGGCACTCCCCCACTCTATGAGGTCCTCGACATAGGAAACACTTTATGTTTCGTGGGGGTTGTACAAAAGAGTTAGATGTACCAGAGGTTTTGGATCCCGCATTTCCTTCCCTAAAATTCCAACCTTTCCTGTCTCCAATTCCGATTGTGCCTCTATTTTCAACCCCACCTGAGTTGGAATTTCCTTTATCCCCTCCATTAAAAGAGGATCTCATTCCGAAGCCTTCATTGCTGAAAGGCCTTGGCCACTTATTTTGCCTTCTATCAAAGTTTCCAAAAGATGGATACTTTCTTTTCTGGGCACTGTCCGAATAGTCATCAATACTTTCTGCTGCGGCTAATGCTGAGGCGAGATCTCTCGTGCCTTTCATCCTTAACTCTGTTTTGGCCTCAGGTTTTAACCCATGGATGAAATGAAATAATTTATCATTCTCCCCCATGTCTTGTACATCCAACATGATCCGTTGAAATTTTCGAACATATTCTTTCACCGACCCCGTATGTTTTAGTTCCATCAACTGGCATCGAGCATTGTATGCTACATTCTCCGGATAAAATTGGGATTTTAATTCTCGTTTAAAGTCATCCCAAGCCTCCACTGTGTATAACCCATTCCGAATCCCATCAGCTTTAGTCCGCCACCACACCTTTGCATCATCCGTTAAGTACATTGGAGCTAACTTTAGCTTTCTCACATCAGAAGAAATGTTAATAGCATCAAAATAATTATCAAGATCAAAAAGAAAATTATCTACTTCCCTTGCATCCCTCATCCCATTAAAGGGTTTGGGCTCAGGAATTTTCATCCTTCCTGTCTCGGGTCCTGCTTCGCAATTCCCTGCATTGACCGTCAGAGAATTGACCTTGCCCTCCAATTCCTTCAACTCATTTCGGACTGCTACGATTGCCTCTCTAGCATCGTCTGTCACAGAGTCAAATTCCTCTGCTAAAGTTTTGTATGAGGCCTCAAGCTCTTTAGGCATCTCCTCTAGCGCCAGCAAGCGGGTTATTGTACCTTCCAAATCTGCAAAACGGGGCCTTAAGCCCTCCAGTTCAGTTATACGGGGCACTAAACCCTCCAAGATATTCATACGGGGCACTAAACCCTCCAGGTTATCAATACGGGGCACTAAACCCTCCAAAATAACAGTACGGGGCACTAAACCCTCCAGAATATTAATACGGGGCACTAAACCCTCCAAGTTATCAATACGGGGCACTAAACCCTCCAAAATATTAGTACGGGGCACTAAACCCTCCAGAAAATTAGTACGGGGCACTAAACCCTCCAGATTAGTAACACGAGGAGTGAGCTCCTCCAAGTTTGCCAAGCGAGGCCTTAAGCCTTCCAAAATTTTGATGGTGGCTTCGAGACGGTGGAATTTCTCATCACCAATTGAGTCACCACCTTGGGATAAAGTGAGCACTGTGGCTTCACAATCAGCAATTTTCTTTTCAAGCGCTTCAATGCGTTTTTCCATG
>CANTUT010000979.1:237500-240000 GCA_947687605.1 Reutealis trisperma
CCAATGGAGGTTAATCTCACATTGCCGACAGAGGTTAACCGACAGGCGACGGGCCCGTTCTCCCCCGGCCTTTCAGCACGAAATGTGATTTCCTTTCATTTTTTCGGGCATTCTCGGTTGCTAGCATTGGTGGCGTGGTTGGTTGTTGCAACCGAATGCAAATTGGCTACGACTTTCCCAGCACTTCCCGCAAGCCAGCGGAACGGGCCCATCGTGCCTCCCCCGGCCGATCGGCTCGGAAGTTGATTTGCTTTCGTTTTTGCGGGCATTTTCGGCTGCTATCATTGGTGGCGTGCTTGTTCGCTGCAACCGGATGCCAATTGGCTGCGACTTGCCTAGCACTTCCGGCAAGCCAGCGCAACGGGCCCGTCGTCCCTCCCCCGGCCGGTCGGCTGGAAATTTGATTTGCTTTCACTTTTGCTGGCGTTTTCGGTTGCCAGCATTGGTGGCGTGCTTGTTTGCTGCAACCGAATGCGAATTGGCTACGACTTGCCCAGCACTTCCGATAAACCAGCGCAACGGGCCCGTCGTGCCTCCCCCGGCCGATCGGCTCAGAAGGTGATTTCCTATAATTTTTGCGGGCATTTCAGGTTGCCAGCATTGGTGGCGTGGTTGTCTGCTGCAACCGAATGCAAATTGGCTACCACTTGCCTAGCACTTCCGGCAAGCCAACGCAACGGGCCCGTCGTCCCTCCCCGGCCGATCGGCTCGAAATGTGATTTCCTTTCATTTTTGCAGGCGTTTTCAGCTGCTAGCATTGGTGGCCTACTTGTTTGTTGCAACCAAAAACAAATTGCCTACCAATTGCCCACCACTTTCGGCACGACCACGCCACGGGCCCGTTCGTCCCTCCCTCCACCGATCGGCTCGAAGGACGGTGTTTTTTTTGTTCATGCGTGTGTTTTCGGCTGTTAACATTCATGGCATGTTTGTTTATTGCAATAAAAAACAAATTGGCCACCACTTGCCCGCCGCTTTCGTCAAGCCTACGCCACGGGCCCGTTCGGCCAACTCAACGGGCCCGTTGTCCCTCCCTCCGCCCGTTCTCCCCCCATCCGCCTTTGCACTAAGAGGATAGGCATCCGTTCTCCAACCTATGTGCTGGCAGCGCAACGGGCACATGCTGCCAGCGCAACGGGCCCATCATCCCTCCCTCGGCCGATAGGCTCGAAATGCGATTTCCTTTCATTTTTGCCAGCATTTTCGGTTGCTCGCATCGGTGGCATGCTTGTTCTTTGCAACCGAATGCAAATTGGCTATCACTTGCCTGGCACTTCCAGCAAGCCTACAGCACGGGGCCGTCGTGCCTCCCTCGGCCAATCGACTCAAAAGGTGATTTCCTTTGGTTTTTGCAAGCGTTTTCGATTGCTAGCATTGGTGGCGTGGGTTTGTGCCTTATTGCCCTTCATTCGCTAATTGGGATGGATATGCATGCCTTGACCGTCGTTCATTTGCCAACCGCATGCTAATAGTCGTTAGCCCATCTGGCATGACTAGTCCTTAATTACCATTTACCCAACTAAGTGCTAATTAATGTTAACCCATTCGGTATGACTATGCCCTTCATCGCCTTCCATTAGCCGAGCAACTAATGCTGGCCTATAATAAGGTAGCAAATGACCAAAGTTCCAAAAACTATTGCCATTGCACGACCATAGTAAGATGGTCATCGTAGATATCATATGATATTAATGGTGAAGAGAAAAAAAAAATGGCGTTAGTGGTATTTGAACCCAAGACCAATCAATAAAATTAAAATAACTTAACCATTCAATCTACCAATTAATTTTTGTTATGCTCTCTACTGATATATTATATGTATCATTTTATCATATAATGTCAACATAGCCGTCAATTAATGCACAAATCCATTCTTCTTAATGGGAAGGTTATCCCCTTCAGTGGAAATTAGAAAATGATTTCTCTAACCTCAAGAAAATATTGTCGAAAGTTGTCAAAAATCCAAAAACCTTAGATTTAGGCCAAAATAAAATGTTTTTGGGGCCAAAACGGGACCAAACCGCCCTTTTGTTTTTGCAGGCATTTTCGATTGCTAGCATTGGTGGCGTGGTTGGTTGTTGCAACCGAATGCAAATTGGCTACGACTTGCCCAGCACTTCCGACAGGCCAACGCAACGGGCCCGTCGTGCCTCCCCCGGCCGATCGGCTCGGAAGGTGATTTCCTGTAATTTTTGCGGGCATTTTAGGTTGCTAGCATTGGTGGCGTGGTTGTCTGCTGCAACCGGATGCAAATTGGCTACCACTTGCCTAGCACTTCCGGCAAGCCAGCGAGACGGGCCCGTCGTGCTTCCCCCGGCCGATCGGCTCGAAATGTGATTTCCTTTCACTTTTGCAGGCATTTTTGGCTGCTAGCATTGGTGGCCTACTTGTTTGTTGCAACCAAAAACAAATTGCCTACCAATTGCCCACCACTTTCGGCACGACCACGCCACGGGCCCGTTCGTCCCTCCCTCCACCGATCGGCTCGAAGGACGGTGTC
>CANTUT010000980.1:2500-97500 GCA_947687605.1 Reutealis trisperma
CTAGACATCCATGTGATTCTTTTTTCTATCTCTTTTATCTAAATCCATCAACTACACCTATAAATGTCTAGAAATAATCACCTAGATATTTATATGGTTCCACTTTCCACATCTTTTATCTAAATCTATCAATACACCCAAAAATATCTAGCCACTAGCTTAGATATCCCTTTGGTCCATTTTCTCACTTACATTCATCAATTGCACTTTCCCTCTATAAATGTTTAAGAACAATTGCTTAAACATCCTTGTGGTTCTTCTTACCATCTTCCTTATTTAGCCATGTCTACCACCTAAATATATTCAAGTAATGACATAGACATCACTTTGGTACTTTATACCATCCCCTCTCTTGAGTTCAGTATCATCAGAATTGAGATTTAACCAAATCAGCTTTAACTCTAATATTAAGGCCAAACAAATAGCCTTGATTAAGATTTAACCAAATCATCTTTACCACCAACATTAAGACCGAATAGATAGCCTTGATTAAGATTTACCCAAATCATTTTCACCTCTAACATTAAAACTAGATAGATAGCCTTGATTGAGATTTATCTAAATCATCTTTACCTCTAGCATTAAGGTTAGATAAATAGCCTTGATTGAGATTTACCCAAATCATCTTTACCTCTAACATTAAGGTTGGACAGATAGCCTTGATTGAGATTTACCTAAATCATCTTTACGTCTAGCATTAAGGCCAAACAGATAGCCTTGATTGAGATTTACCTAAATCATCTTTACCTCCAACATTAAGGCCGGACAGATAGCCTTGATTAAGATTTACCCAAATCATCTTTACCTCAAGCAGTAAGGCCAAACAAATAGCCTTGATTGAGATTTACCCAAATCTTCGTTACCTCCTACATTAAGGCCGGACAAATAGCATTAATTAAGATTTACCCAAATCATCTTTACTTTAAGCATTAAGGCAGGACAGATAGCCTTAATTGAGATTTACCCAAATCATCTTTACCTCCAACATTAAGACCGAACAAATAGCCTTGATTGAGATTTACCCAAATCATCTTTACCTCTAGCATTAAGGCCAAACAGATAGCTTTGATTGAGATTTACCCTAATCATCTTTACCTCTAGCATTAAGGCCAAGCAGATAGTCTTAATTGAGATTTACCCAAATCATCTTTACCTCTAACATTAAGGCCGGACAAATAGCCTTGATTGAGATTTACCCAAATCATCTTACCTCTAGCATTAAGGCTAAACAGATAGCCTTGATTGAGATTTAACCAATTACCAAATCATCTTACCTCTAGCATTAAGGCCAAACAGATAGCCTTGATTGAGATTTAACCAAATCTTCTCTACATCCAACATTAAGGCTAGATAGATAGTTTTGATTGAGATTTACCCCAGATCATCTTTATCCCCAACATTAAGGCTGGACATATAGTCTTGATTGAAATTCACCAAACCTTCTAACATCAAGGCTGAATAGATAGCCTTATTTGAAATTCACCAAGACCATTCTCGCATCCAATGTCAAGGCCAGACCAATAGCCATTGATAAAACCTCATTTATCCAATAGGGCCTCCTCCCAAAGGACATGACAAGAACACACAAGCCCAGAGTTTTACATAGCACCTTTTCCCAATATTCACTATCATTAGAATCACCTTTTGTTCAAAGCCAATTCTAATAAAGGGGTAGCTGTGTACCCTTAATTTCACACCTTATCATTGGGTTGTAGCTTGATACCTACTAAGAATAGTGTGTTACGTAGAGCCAATGCGGTAGTCCCGCTAGCCGATTAGCGAGCAGGGGTTAAGGGGGTAGCGCCCCCAAGCTAAAAATGGACTTTCAGTCACATTAGTATAAGGATACTTAATTTTCAAATACTAGCACTTTTCCTACCCTGACCGAACCTTCTATATCATACAGCATTTTTTCAAAACGAACTGGATCTTTTCTCAAACTGACTCTTTAATTGTTCTAAAATTAATTGTAAACCTATCAATACTGATCAATTAATTTTCTAACCTTTATAACTCCCAAAGAACTTATTGGGAAGTCTCAAAATCGGACCAAAGAAAATGTAAAAATTTAGGCTGCATGCCTACCAAGGTGCTGGCAGCACCGACATGCCGTCCGACCAACCGTTGCTCCCGATGGCACAGGCTCCACTGCACACTTGTAGTCCCTAAAATACCCCCAACCTGATTTTTTAGCCTTTTCTAGCCCTATCCCTCATAGTTTTTTCGCATTTTTACTACCTAAACTACCCTCAACTTTATTTGCCTATAATTAGGCCCCTCATTTCTCTTCACCTCTTGAATTTGAGTAGATTGTTATCCTCAAATTCCTCTCTTCTTCTCCCTCCAATCACTCTATAATTAATTAATTAATCTTTTTAATTAATTAATTACCTCACCCTAACCAAGTTAATTAATCTTTTTAATTAATTAATTAATCACTTTTTTTAAAATAAAATAAATCATTTTCTTAAATTCACCCTTTATCCAAATTAATTAATTAATCTTTTTAATTAATTAATCCATCCAACCTTTTCATCATATTAATTAGTTAATTAATCCTTTTAATTAATTAATTAATCCTCCAAAATCAATCATTTTTTTAACCCACCTTTCATCCAAATTAATTAATTAATCTTTTTAATTAATTAATCCATCAACCATTTTCATCATATTAATTAGTTAATTAATCATTTTAATTAATTAATTAATTAATCTTACAATCCATCTAATTACCCGGTCCCGATAATCGATAAAATGAAACGTTGGTCTGGTAAAACTCTCTGCCCACCAAAAGTAAAGGTATCAGCATTTTTTTTCATTCTCAACACACTCAAACCAAAATCAATCTGATCAACTCTTAAACCCCTCCACTTAACTATGGAATGAATTACGTGAGTTTTGATCCCTATTCAATGGGGTACGTAGGCATGTTGGGAATCTAAATCCAAACCTCAAATCAAAATCTCTATCAATCTCTTTTTCCCTTTTTAATTTGTGAATATTTTATTTTAATTTTCTCCTTGCACTCATATCATATTCATGCATCTTATTTACAATTATCATCTTATAATATTTGTCATTCATGAAATCAATTTTTCAAAGTCAAATTAAATTTAAGAGCCAAATTTTGATTATTTAAAACTAAAAACCTAATCCCTGAGCTCAACTTGGTTCGAGGCTAGTGATTTTATATCCATGGGCAAATTAATTAAAAGTTAATGAATTGGAGTCAATTTGGGTTTTTCCTTAATATTTTCCCAACTAAATAAAATTAAGGTGGCGACTCCTAAAATTATTTTCAAAGTCAAACAATCCGAACTCGAGGGTTCCATCTTGTGTCTAAACCTAAATGAGCATTCTAGTTCCCTCTAGCAGATCGAGCCGGTGCTCAAGCGAGGCCTCACACTATTATCAAGTTTTTTTTTTATACTGTGCAGTTCATAGAGTATAAAAGAGGTAAAGAATTTGTTCCCTTTGACTTTGATCCTTATGGGAATATCGTCATGGCTAACATTCTTAAGAATATGAATTACTTTCTTGGAATACATTTAGCAAAAAAAAATCAATAGGGGCTCAATCATTTTCAAGACTACCTAGTAGCAACCCCACCAATTAGACTTAGATATGAACCCACTATTAAGGAAATGGCAAAAATGAAAGCAAGGGCCAAAGAAAAGGCTGCAACATAAAAGAGAGGCGAGTCACTTGATTGGCAAATGCACCCTTATTTCAAAACTTTGAATGGTTACTTTGTTAAACAGGGCAAAGTTTTCTATTACTGTGGTTTTCCTCAGCCTTGGTTTGCCCTGTTACCAAGAAATTGATCCTAGGATTTGAAATTTTCTTTAATGTTAGGCTACCTCTAGAAGATTGTGAACCAATTTTCATATTGAAGTAGGATTAGGAGGAGAATATGGAGGTTGCTCTCTTTGAGTAAGTCTTCATAATTGGAGAAGAAGAAGTAGTAAACCTAATCAAGCTTATCTAAGCAATCTAGACCCTAAGTTGGCCAATCCAAGCTAGAGTTTGAACCTAAGTCCAAGCCTAAGTCTCCTAATTTCAAGCCAGAGTTAGAACTAGAGTCTATGTCTAAGTCAGAGTCTATTGACTCTTTTTTCTTTTTTGAGTTTGTTGTCGATCATCTTAGTTTGTCTTTTAATTTTTGATGTAACTATGGACAACAGTGTGTTTGTTCGTAATAAAAATTTCTATTTTCTTTTTATGATCTAATGTCTCCTATTTATTTTCCTCTCGCTAATCTTAAATCAAATTTGAGTAAGATACCAAAAAAATGAAAAAAAAATGAGATAAAAATGAAAAAAAAAATCAATGAACTTTGGCATGAACAAAAACCAAAATAACATACATTGCATCATCATACCATGATAGGGATGGTTTTAATAAATTGATCTAAGAGTTCCTAAACTTCTTTATATTGGGGCCCAAAGAAACTAATAGAAATTGAATTGAAAGGGTAGAGGTGACTTGAATGGGTGTAGATTAAGCCTATAAATGAATTGATTTTAATGAGTTTGGGTTAACCATTACTAAAAGGTTAGATCTAACTAAATAGTTAGTTAAGGCCAAATCATTATATACCCATATGTTTTTAGTGTATTTTTTCAATGTGGAATTTTTGATTCTTAACAGATATGATTAACTTAGATCCAAGCATAGCAGTATATAAGATTCCCACTTTTGACCATGTGATGTTAATGTTGTATGCCTTGAGAACTATACTTGTATATACATATTCATAACTTTAACCCCAAATGACAATAAAAATGTATTCTTCATATTTCATATTCTTTTATTTATTTAGAATGATGTCCTTAATTACTTATAAGATGAACCATTCTCAAGTATAGTGAATGAGATGATAGTTTGATCTAGGACAAATATTTCAAATTGTTCATAATCATGGGGCTCTTTACTTAGGCCAAATTGGTCCGAAAGACCATCATCTCTGTTTATCTTCCTAGTTAGTATGGATTACTAATGGTATGGAAATAGTGAGTCATAATCCAGTTGATTGGGTGTCAGGATAAACATATAGATACTCATTAGATGAGTGATCGAACTGTGGTTAGATGATATTAACATGGGATGTTACCATCAATCAATCAATCATCATCCAAATCACAATGATGTATATAGTCCTTTGACTTGAGGTGGGACATCATCTCATATATTGGTAGTTAAGGTTTGTTACTACTTGTATGAAGGGGCTAGCCATGCACCGACATATGGCATGTGGCAACCTTAGCTAGTTATATAGTGAGACAAATGGTCAGCCAATATGGGATCCGTTCCTCCAATGACGTTGAGATCCTATGCCATTATATTCTTCTTAATACAAAATCCTTGGCTAAGGTATTTTAGATTAGCTAGAAAGGGGATTTCAATTTGGAATCTAAAGTTATCAAGAATAAAATCACAATGAGGTCATAGTGTTTTAGTATTAGCGTTTGATGATTCCATAACTTTAGCCGAGACTGGGATCTTAGGATAAAAGGATTAGAGTGCATAGTAATTATGGTTAGTGGTTTTGTATAGTGTAGATTAATCATTTGAACATTCATATTCTATTAGGTAGTAATTGCATCCAATGCTAAGGGTCAACCACGACTTATGGGAACTAATCAGGAATAGGGATTCCCTCTATTGATCATCCCTTGATTGATTAAGAAAGCTTTCTTATGATATTATAAGATAATATAATTTACCATTACTAATCAAACATGAACCTAAAATGTCACAAATGAATACTACTTCACTATTGGATTATTAAATAAAGTTTATTGTTAAGTGTACATGGTTCCTAGTATAACCATGTGTTCAATCTAAGAAAAATTAAGTCAATCAATTTAATTCTAACTTGCATGGGCTATGAGTAGGACAAATTAAATTTAAAGGCTTTGTTGATAATTAGTGCTATTCGCAAAATTGGTTAGTAGCATTTCCCATGGGCTTGGGTTAAGAATGTCGAATATGGAAAATTGGGCTTGCTCTATTAATATAAGCCTAACCTATGTTTGGAATGGAAGATGCAAGCTTGGGTTTGGTGGCTTCTTAGAGTATTATCGGTCTCAACCCACTAATATATGGAAAGGAAGATGTTAGGCATGGATAGTGGATTGTAGAGATTCTCCACTAATCCCATTAATCACCATTCGCCATTACTTAATTAAGCTCTTAATCATGTTTTAGCTAATTGATGTTAGGTATGGCTTAGTCAAGCCAAGCAAGCATATATTCTCTTACTGGAGACCATGATTTGACAATGATCTTATTTCTTTGTTCCTTTGTCTCCCATTAATAAGACAAAGTGGAGTTTGTAGTAAGAAGTTATAAGAGACCAAAAATGAGATTAAGAAAATCTGATTTCATAATTCAAAATTTTTGCATAAGTGTTTAAAGAAAGAGTTGCAAAGAAAATGAGTTTTCCATTCTCTTATTCTCCTTTTCTCTAGTTAACTTTTGCATGTTCATTGCCTTATGCATGCAATAGTTAATACACTATGGCAGGACTTTCAAAACATACATAGTCTTCATTACTAAAGGACTAAGGTTTGTTTGGGCTACCAAAAGGAGAAAACCATCAAAGGTGTACCTAAGCCTTTTCCAAAATCCTTTTGGTAGAGTGCTTGTGGACTAACTAGAGCCTCTACATTTGGAGGGCTAGAACAAGAGATGATTTTTCTGTGCTTAAAAAAGTAACCATCTTCCTTATTTTCATTTGGTCTTGGCATGATATATGTTAGCGACTAATTAGTAAGATCCTTGAAGGAGTTGCTTAGTGATTTAGATAAATCATTAAATTTTAATTTCCATTTCCACTAAGTTTTGCTCACATGGCCTAATTTCTTGAACTGGATCAAGAATCTGAAGTTGGTTCTGAACAAAGATTACACAAAATATGTTCTTGATACTCCTATCCCCGAACCTTTACCTGAAGGAGCTAGTCCGGAGTAATATGCTACCTTAGAAAAGTGGAAAGAGGATGATCTACCCCCATTATTACATGTTGTCATTTATGAAATATGAGTTGCATAAATTGCATGAGAACATAGGTAGTGCTTCTGAGATTCTACTCTATCTCAATGAGATGTATGGAGAGCAGAGTCAACCTGTTGTATATGATCTTATGTAGCTATTTAGATCATGAATGATAGAGGGACAGTTATAGGAAAGCATGTCGAGCAAATGATCAGGCTCATCAAGGCACTCAAAAGTCTTAATTTGACCATGAACTTTAAGCTTTAAATTGACTTGATTCTTCAGCATCTACTAGATTCATAGTCTAGCTTCATTGTTAACTATCACATGAATAAGGTTGACTCCACTTTGGATGAACTCCTTAATGTACTTTTGATGGTCAAAAATGCCCCAAAAAGGGTGGACAAAAGGAAAAAGGTTGCTCTTATTGATAGATCCTTTAGCAAGTCTAGAAAGAGGAGAAGTAAGAAGAAGAAGAAGAAGAAGAAGAAGAAGCCCTCCACCCCTAAGCCCAACGGAGGCATGGAGAAGGACTAGTTTAAGAAAAAGGTAGTTGGTACAACAAAAGGCAAGTGTTTTCACTGCTAGAAAATATGACACTAGAATATTAATTGTCTTAAATGGAAGGGCAAGGAGAAAGGAGAAGGTATATCTCTTTCCTGCTATTCAAATGTGTCTACTTGTTCATCTGTTGTATAGATCCTTGATTCAAGTGCTAGCTCACATATGTATGCATCTTTGCAAGACCTAGAAAGCAATGAGAGCTTGAGGAAAAAAGAGGTGACTTTGAACATTGGCAATGGAGCAAGCATAATTGTCAAGGCCATTGGGTCTACTTTTATTGATCTTAAGCATCTTATTTTCCTTTTAAAAGACATCTTGTATATATATAATGCTTATCGAAACATTATCTCTATATCCAGATTAACTATGTTAGGATATAAACTCTTGTTCAAAAGAGATATACGTTTGATATATTTTTGCAATATAATCATAGGTATGGGTTATATATTGGATGGTCTTTATCATTTATACGATTTTAATGGCAAAAATTTTCCAAACATATTAAACATAAATACCATAATAAAGGATAATTTTAGTTCAAACTTACTTTGGTACTTAGACAAAGTCACATTACAAATGATAGACTCTCAAAATTAAAGAAACAAAGAATTATAAATTTACTAGGCTCTAACATATATCCAACTTGTGAGTCATGTCTTCTTGCAAGATTCCTAGGTTGCCTAATGTTGGACAAGGGGAAAGAGCTAAGGAAATTTTCGCCCATTTAGTGTAATAGCAAGAGGTGAATTCTCTTACTTCATAACATTCACAAATGACCTTTAAAGGTTTAGTTATGTGCATGTAATGAAGCATAAGCATGACACCTTTGAGAAATTCAAAAAGTTTAAATGTGAAGTTAAGAATCAAAAGGGAAAGAGAATTAAGACCCTTCATTTGGCCTGAGGTGGTGAGTACTTAAGTACTAAATTCAACGAGTTCCTTAAGGAGCATAGTACTGTTTCATAGCTTACTCCTCAAAAAGGATGAAATAGCTTACTCCTCGAAAAGGATGAAACATACTCTTTTAGATATGGTATGAAGCATGATGAGTTATATTAATTTGCTTACATTTCTATAGGCATATACGTTGTAAACAACATGCTATATCCTTAATCAACTTCCCTTAAAATCTGTCCCTTTCTACTTCTTATGAGATATGGACTGGCAAGATACCTAGTCTTAAACATATTATGATTTGGGGTTGTCCAACTCATATTAAAAAGTTAATTAAAGGTTGACAAATTAAAGGAAGTAATCATTAAGGGTAGATTTGCTGGATATCCTATAGTTAGTTCAGGGTATTATTTTTATCATTTGGAGTAACAAACTAGTGTTGTTAGCCCATATGTCATCTTTATGGAGAAAGAATTTTTCCAAGAGTGTAGCAAAGGCAGGAAGATAGACTTGGATGAGGGTTCATCTAAGGAAATCCAACACGATGATCCCACGATGGTTAATCATCCCAGTGAGGAGCATGTTCTAGTTACTGAGGGCTCAAGTTTAATTCATTAGAGATCTAGTAGAGTATCCCATCCTCCTGAAAGAAACTACTTGTTGCAAGGAGGCTATTTCTTATATGTTCATTTTTTGTGAGTATTTAATTATATTATTATTATTATTATTATTATTATTATTATTATTATTATTATTATTATTATTATTATTATATAAAAATTTATTATTATTTTTAAAATTATATCATTGAGTATTTCATTATATCATCATTTTTAAATATTAATTAATAATATATAAAATTTAACATAAACATGTATAATATTTTATCAAAATATATAAATTATAAAGTTTTAACATTAAAAATGTTCAAGATACATTCATTTTTTGTGAGACCAATCATTCTAATGATCCTATTTGTTGTAAGGAGGCTATTTCTGATATTGACTCTTCTAGATGGCTTTAAAGATGGCAAAACTTGATCCACCTTGATGGGAAACTAGCCCACCCAAATGCAAAATCGGCCCCACCCCGAACCCGTCAGGGAATCTCTATCCCACCTATGGTAATGGAGTGAAGATGGGATTATATAAAAATTTATTATTATTTTTTAAATTATATCATTGAGTTTTTAATTACATTATCATTTTTTAAATATTAATTAATAATATATAAAATTTAACATAAATATGTATGATATGTTATCAAAATATATAAATTATAAAGTTTTGACATTAATAAAATTATAAAAATATAAATGGGGATCTCTGTCCCTGCCTCATATCTATTTCCCACCTTTACCCTGACCATTCATTGGGCAGGGATGGGAATCTTAGAGCCTATCTTACCCCACTCCATGGCCATTCCTAGATGGCTTAAGCTTATGAGATCTAAGGTAGATTCCATATATGCTAACCATGTTTGGAAGCTGGTGGACCACTTATAGGGGTGATTCCCATAGGGTGTAAATAGGTTTATAAGAGAAAGATTAGTGTAGATAGAAAGGTTGATACCAATAAGGCATTGCTTATGGTAAAGGGATTTCATCAACATTAAGGAATTGGCTATAAGGAGACTTTTTTCACCGGTAGCTATACTAAAATCTATTCAAATTTTATTAGACATAGCCATGCACTATGATTATGAGTGTCAAGACCACTTTCCCTAATGGTCATATTGAGGAAAACATTTTTATATAGCAACCTAGGATTTTTGAATCCCACGATAGCTCAAAACTGTGCTAGCTTAGAAGAACCATTTATGGACTCAAGCAAGCATTGAGGAGCTAGAATCATCATTTTGATGAAGCCATAACTTTTTTTGGTTTTATCAAGAGCATTGATGAGCCATGTGTTTGCAAGAAGGTTAGTGGAAGCAAACTCACTTTCTTGTCTTATATGTGCATGAGATCTTATTGATTGGAAATGACATAGAAATGCTATCATAAGTGAAACGATAGTCATCCTGGACTTTCTCCATGAAAGACATGGGTAAGGCAACCTATATTCTTTGAATTTAGATATATCATAATAGATCAAAAAGAATGATAGGGCTTTCCCAAAGTCCATACTTAGATAAGGTGCTGAGACAATTCAACATGCTTAATTCCAAGAGAGGATTGTTACCTATGTGGCACGGTATCCACCTTTCTAAGTAGATGTATCCAAAGACACCTACAGAGAGGGAGAGAATGGCCAAGATACATTATGCTTCAATGATAAGGTATCTAATGTGTGCTATATTGTGTACAAGGATGGATATCATATACATAGTTAGTATAACTATCCTTTTTTAGTCCAATATGGGTGAAGAAAACTAGATTGTAGTAAAAGCTATCTTTAAGTGCCTAAGAAGGACTAAAGATTTAGTTTTGTCAAATGGATGGGGAATCTCCAAGTTGAGGGTTTCATTAATTCTGATTTCTAATTTGACGTTGATGATAGAAATCTATTTTAAGGTTTGTATTTATCTATAATGGACAAGTAGTGTGTGAGAGAAGCTTCAAGCAAACCATTGTTGCAAACTCCACAGTAGATGTCGAATATGTTGTCGCTTCGGATGCCACTAAGAAAGCTGTTTAGATTTGAAAGTTCATCACCAAATTAGTAGTGGTTCCTTCTATTGAGTTAGCAATCCCTCTCTATTATGATAACAATGGAGCCATAGCTTAAGCAAAGGAGCCAAGCTTTTACCAGAAGTCTAAACACATTGATCGGTGATTTCATATGATTAAGGAGATTGTTGGATGAAGTGATGTAGCCATGCAAAAAATAGCTTTAGCCAAAAGCCCAACAGATCCATTCACTAAAGCAGTGTCCCAGAGTCAATAGAATCTTCATCTAGATCGAATGGGTCTTAGGTGTTGTAGAGAATGGCTCTAGTGGAAGTGAGAGATTTTTAATGTCGTATGCCCTGAGAGCCATACTTATATGTGCATATTTGTAACTTTAACCCTAAAAGGAAATAAAAATATATTCTTATATTTGATGTCCTTTCATTTATTTAGAATATTGTCCTTAAGCACTTGTTAGATGAACTATTCTCCAGTATAAATAATGAGATGATAGTTCAATCTAATACAAGTACTATAAACTGTTCATGGTCATAAGGCTCTTAATTTGGGCCAAACTAGTTCAAAAGACCGTTACCTCTATTCTAGTTCGTATAGGTTATAATGGTATGGAAGTGGTGAGTCATAATCCACGTTATTAGTTGTTAGGATAAACATGTAGATACTCATTAGATGAATGCTTGAGCTATGGTGCACATGTAAACCCTTAATTTTGCACCCTCCATTATACATTTGAACTTTAGAAGCACATAAACTTAGTAAACAAACCTCCAAAAGCCAAAAACTCTCAAAATGGGAAAATAAAAAAAAATCATGCCTTTTTGATATTTAAACCCCTTCAAATCATTCGGGACTAAGTAACGAATACATTGCAACTAGAATCATGAAAAATGAACAAGAAACCAATAAGAACAAGCAAAAAAGGCTCGTTGCCATAGGTTTTGATCCTAAATCAAAATTAATCAATCTATAAACCCCTCCAATTAATTATAGAATAAACTAAATAGGTTTTAGTCCCCATTCAATGGGGTGCATGAGCATATTTGGAATTTAAATCCTATCAAATCCAATTTCAAACTAGTTTCATTTTCCATTTATTTTCAATTATAATTATCTATTTCAATACTTTTGTAATTCCTAGAATCCCCTGAGGGCTAGAGAAGACATACCATTTAATTTATGTAATTAATTATTTAATTATTTTTGGAATTAAGAAGCGATTATGTGGTTTCCCTAAAATCCATAAGGACTAGAGGGAACAGTCTCCTTAATTTGTGGATGATTGACTTAAATGCTCTTTTAATTTACTTTGCACCCCATACTTATGCCATGCATTCATATTATCTCATGTTCATGTGTTTTTAATCATTTAATACTTATCATTTATGAAATAAAATTTTCTAAGTCAAATTAAAGTTAAGAGCAAAATCGTGATTATTTAAAACCAAAAACTAGCCCGTGAGTTCAACTTGGTTCGAAGACTAGTGATTTTATGCTTGGGTAAATTAATTAACTTAAATTAATGAATTTGAGTCACAACTGGGCTTTTCCTTAATTTTTCATTTAAAAAAAAATTAATTTTGCGATTCTCAAAATCACTTTCAAAAACCAATTTTTCAAATGATAGTTGTTCCAATTGTGAGCACCAAAGTTTGTTTCATAACCTCCTTAAAAATTACTTACCTTTCCTTAAGGCATCCTGAGCGAGGGAGAGGTGTTCGGGCAAAATTTCACAATATAGTCAAACAGAGGATAAGCCAATCATATTCTTCTTGATACAAAATCCTTGGCCAAGGTATTTCAGATTAATTGGAAAGGGGTTTTCCAATTTAAAATATAAAGTTATCAAGACTAAAATTGTGATGTGAATATAGTGTTTCAATATTAGGGTTTGATGATTCCGTGACCTAAGCAAAGATCGAGATCTTAGGATGAAAGTATTGGAGTGTACAGTAATTACAGTCAATCATTTCATGGAATTTGGATTAACCGTCTGAACATTCATATTTAGTTAGGTAGTCATTGCATCCAATGCTAAGGGTTAACCATGACATAAGGGAACTAATTAAGAATGGGGATTCCCTTTATTGGTCAAGAAGCTTTCTTGTGATATTATGAGGTAATATCATTTCCCATTGATAATCGGATATGAACCTAAAAAGTCACATATACATTGTACTTCACAATTAGATTACTAGATAGAACTTATTATTAAGTCTAGCATAACTGTATGCTCCGTCCAAGGAAAATTAGTTCAATCGATTTAATTCTAACTTGCATAGGTTATAAGTAGAAAGTATTACATTGAAAGGCTTTGTTGTTAATTGGTGCTATTGGTAAAATTTGTTAGTGGCATTTCTTATAGGCTTGGGTAGAGAATGTCCGCTATGGTAAATTGGGTTTGCTCCATTAATATAGGCCCAACCCATATTTGAAATGGAAGATTAAGCTTGGGTTTGGTGGCTTCTTAAAGTATTATGGGTCCAACCTACTAATACATAACATTGGGGTTGAATAGTGGAGAATATATAGATCCTTTACTAAGCACATTAATCACCATTAGCAATTACTTAATCAAGCTCTTAATCATATTTTAGCTAACTTATGTTAGTTTAGCTTAATCATGCCATGCAAGTGTAAGTTCTCTTACTGGAGAATACAATTTGACAATGGTCTTATTTTTTTATTCCTTTATCTCGCACTAACAAGGCTTAGTGGAGTTTGTAGGAGCAAGTTATAAGAGATCAAAAAAGAGCTTAAGAAAATTTGATTTCATAATTGAAATTTTTTGCATAAGTGTTTGAAGAGAGAGGTGCAAAGAAAATGAGTTTCCCATTCTCTTCTTCTTCTTTTCTCTAGTTAACTTTTGCATTTTCATTACCTTATGCATGTAATAGTTAATATCACCAAGGCACGACTTTCAAGACCTATATACTTTCCATTGCTAAGGGTCTAAAGTTGGTTTAGGCTACGAAAGGGAGACAACCATCAGAGGTGTACCGAAGCTTGGAAAGAAGAATCCATTTGGTGGAATACTTGTGGACCAACTAGAGGTCTACATTTGGAGGGATAAAACAAGGGATAATTATGTTTTTGCCATACTTCAAAAGGTAACCATCTATCTCATTTTCATTTAGTCTTGGCATGATGTGTTTTGGTCACTAATTGGTAAGATCCTTAAAGGAGTTACTTAGTGATTTAAATCAAACATAAAATTTTAATTTCGATTTTAGCTACATTGTGTTTTTAATCACTTTGTGAGCAACTCTCTGCCTTCATATGAAACCTATCAAGCAAAATTTACGAAGACTGAAGCCAAAATTGTCTCTAAAAATTAAGGAGGATGTCACCAAGTAGTTGGACAATCAATTCATCAAGTTAATCACTTATCCCTCGTGGTACCAATTTTAAAAAAAAGATGGGGAAGTTAAAATGTGTGTGGACTACAGGTATTTAAAAAAAGCCTAAGGCAAGGATGATTTTCTACTACTCCATATTGACCTATTGATTGACCGTGTGGCAGGATCTAAGGTTTTCTTCTTGACTGACTTATATGCAAGTTACAACAAAATCCAAGTTCATCCTTCTAATAAAAAAGAAGACTACCTTTATAACTAAATGGAGAACATACTGCTACCAAGTTATGCCTTTTGGGTTGAAAATGTAGGGCCAACGTACCAAAGAATGGAAACCACCATCTTTTGTGACATGATGCACAAGGATGTTGAGGTGCATATGGATGATATGGTAAAAAAATCTAAACCAACTAAAGGCCACTTGGATGCGTTGAGATGATTCTTTATTAAACATTGCCAATACAAGCTAAAATTGAATCTTGCCAAGTGTATGTTTTGTGTATCATCTCGTGTATTTATAGGATATATGGTAAGCAAAAAAGGGATAAAAGTCGATCCAGCAAAGTCGAAAGCTATTCTGGAGGTGCCAGCACCAAAGACAAAAAAGGAAATTAGAGGTTTCCTTAAATGATTGTAATACATTTGTCGTTTCATTGACTAGTTGGTTGATGTTGTGGTCCAATCTTTTTTATACTTTTTATTTTTTATCTTGTGGCATAATTATAAATTCTTGATTTTTTTTGTACTTTTTATTTTGAATTATTTTGTCTATTTTTACTCCAAATTTAATATTTTTTTGGTATTTTATGAAATGTATTTTAGATTTCAAAATTAATGGTATATTTCAATTTTATATTTCTTTTTCAATTTAGAATTATAAAGTATATTTTATTGCACTTCTAATGTCTTATATTTTTTATCTTTTATGAAATGTATTTTATATTTCAATTGTTATGGCATATTTATATTTTATGAGTTTCTTTACTTTTTATTTTAAAGTCTATTTTTTACTCCTAATTTAATCTCTTCTAAAATCTAGAAATATTTTTTTTTCTCAACAATGTTTAATTGTTTTTTTTTTATTAATATTAAGACGTGATACTTGTTTCGTGCTTATGTTTATATGAGTTTAGATTTTAGTACATTTTTTGTTATTATTTTTATAAAAAACATGTCTAATAAGATTCACCTTCTGACGTGGGTAATCACCTTTATTTATTTATACGATGAATAAAGATTAATTTTAAGCAAGCTATCTAAGTGATAATTGAGAGAGTTTGTGCTTATATATATATATATATATATATATATATATATATATATATATATATATATATATATATATATATATATATATATATATATATATTGATGCGGCAAAATTTTTGTAATTTTGCATGTCTCTATACTCGCCAAATGTGAGTTTCTAATGTGAATTTTGTAGATAAGTGAATTCAAGTTATGCATCATCTGCATGATATTTCTTAAATCAAAATATATTTTTGATAGACATGAGCTCCATGGGAAAGGAAAATACACTATGACATGTATTTCATATCATATGTGCAAATTTTTCGACCAAAATGATGACAAAGTTAATGATCTCAACTATTGAAAATGTGAGACCCTTAAAAATTATGGTTCTCGATATTCTACCCTTATGGCTTTACTTCAATCATACTGGCCCCTATACAACACACTTATCAATTAAGGTAATCATAAACACATTAATTATATCTTTTCATCCATGTGGTAATTAATTTGATTCCATAATATTAGACTAGCAATCAAATTTCTTTTTTTTTTTTTTTTTATAGTATAAAAAATTATAAAAGTTTCAATACTTGAAATTTCTCATTTTTTTTATAAAAGCTCCAAAAGTAATGAAATATATTTTTATTAATTAACTTTAACTAAAATTTAAATTTATTATTTATTTTTTGTTTCTGTGGGCTTTTGCCCTCATTAATCACTAAAAAAATAAATTCATAATTTTACAACTCAAAAAATCCACTTTAATATATAATAGTTGCACATTTGGGCATATCCCAATAAAAATATATTTGAATTGAATAATAAATTTAAGTTCAATATCATCTCTCTACATATATAAGGTCATGTTATTCGAGACAAATTCAATTTCACATAGAGATAAAATTGTACCTAACAAAATCATTAAATTGCTTATATTAAACTTGATTCGGTAAAATTCACTAAAAAAAAATAAATATATATTATATCATGTAATTCATCTTTGTATCTTAAGTAGGTTTAATAAAAAATAAAAAAAAAGATTTAAATGCTTTGCTAAGAAAAACACAATTATGTTACATGGGATTGCTAAAATTTTATTGCGATTACAGAAAAAGAGAAAATACAAAAAAATATATATATGTCAGAATGGGGTCTGTAGCTTTTTCCATTAGTAATATGGAGTTCAGAGAATTAATGATGTTAACCAGCGCTTATGTAGCATAAGTGGGCCTACTTTTTTTTTTTTTTTTTTTTTTTGAGAAAGCACATTAAATTACCTTATGGATTAACATTTATTTTAAAAAAGCGCTAAGATTTTTTTTTTTTTCTGATACTTTAGTATCTTGTGTTTATTACCTATAAATACTTCACTATCAATTCACTAACATTGTTTATTTTTGTTGATTTGGAAAGTTTTTCACAATAAAGTTATTTTTTACATAGAAAATGGAACCCATCCATCACGTCTAATAACTAATTAAAATAATTTTAATTGTTCAATATTAAAAAATAATTAACTTAAATTATTAATATGAAGAAAAAATTTATTTTTAAAGAATAAATAAAAAAGAAATAAGTATTAATATTGTTGGATTGGGACACCGATGGTGATTGGACGTGTTAGATCAAGATCAATGGTGACTTATGTGAATGGAGAATTGGCAGCAGTGAATCTAGGCTAGTGTTTGGTTTCTTATCGAACTCAAAAGCGCGATGCGTGCTGGCAATGGAGGCTTTGTCACGACTAGATTTCTTGCCCCAAATGGATAGGCTCTACTCTGTTTTCCAATAGAACATTGGGAGATTGAACGCAATGGGCTAAGGCACAAAACAAAAAAAGGAGTTACCACTTAGTTTTTTAAAAAAAAATTAGGGTGATTAAGATTCTTTACTTCTTAGCTAATCACACTCCTCAGAGATCTAGGTAAGGAAGTTAGGTACAATTTTGGAAAGGTGATAGGGGCCCTAGCCGCCCAATTATAAGGTTGGCTTCCATTATGTGGTCTCATTAATGCATGCTTTACTAGATTATTTAGGCCTTTATTACTTGACAATTATTGCACATCATTGATTAGTCTATTACATATAGTTTGTTATTTAACATTCCAATAGATTTATCGAGTTATCATGCCTCTGCTTTTTGGTGGGTTTCTATCATGCCATCATGTTGTCCTATTTCATTTACTACCTAACCATGCCATTTTTCTACTAATTATTCAAAAAAAATCATACTTGCACGCAACACATTGGGTAATGAAAAGCACAAACGAAGCATCCTAAACATGCATACTAGTTAATCATTTTCAATTATATACCCTATATTCCGACATGCAATTCTAAGGCATAAATTCAATTTAAATTCAATTACATGCATAAAACCCTTTGATATACCAAGTTGCATGTAGCATGATCTATCATTTAAATTCAAAGTCTAAAATTAAAAAGGGGAATTAAATGACCAAATTACAACCCTTCATAAAAAATAATTAAAATAAAAATAACCTTGCTACTAACCTAAATTAGAGATCCTAAAACTACCTTAGAACCCTTGTAATCTCAAAAAAAATTCAAAAACTAAATTAAAATTCAAAAAGCCTCGATGTTGCTAGAATTGGTCAAGGATGCACGAGGGACTGTGCGTCTACTCCAAGGATGCATAGGGCCCCCTGTATCTATTACTGGGCTTGACTAACCTTGCTTATGACTAATCCTGCTTCTGATTAGACTTTCAACTGGTTTCAGTTCATTCCTGGATCTCCAAATAATGTATTATCAATGAAATAGTGAAAAGCTAATAAAAAGCTCGAAAAAAGGGTTAGGTCAAATAAAACATAAATGAAAATTGAAATCAGTGAAGAATGCAAAAAATAGAGACTCATGGGAGGCTAAGTGTCCCTAGCATAGAAGCACAAGCCTTCCTACATTCTTGTCGTGAACGTATAGTGGGGTGTGCCTCTCTTACTTGGACAACAAGCATGGATCTATTTTGAAGCCATTTTAACAATTATGGGGTGCTAGTTTATGGATTTATACACACACACACACGTGATATGATATGCATATGTTTCAAACATAACATGGATTTGAATAAAAATGAATAAACACAAAACCAACTAAATACGAATTTAAATTACAAATTGAATAAAAGGGCATTTATAGGCCATTCCTTAGATTAACCAAAAATTGGTTATGGTTGCTCCCCAGTAGCCTCAAAATCAAAATAAATGTAATCAATATGATTAAACTAATAGTCTAATACCCATTAATCTAACAAAAAAAATAAGTGGACATAAATAAGATGGATACGAACAAAAAGTGTATAAGAAATAATTAAGACAATGCAAAATAAACATGAATCCCTCGTAAAACTCCCTATCCCTGGGCTACATTAAATCATTTAATACTTGATGGCTATAAGAATCATAGGGATGGAAAGGGTTCATCCCTTAAGCAATCATAATCAAATAATTTTGTACTTTGTCTTTAACTTTTCTTGTTCTTGATTCGCTAGATTCTAATGTTAAGTGTTTGGTATTTTGTTTCAAGTTCTAACTCTCAACTCCGTATGTCTAGAGAAGACTTCTCATTATCCAAACTTTTAGTTAGGCCCCCTTTAAAATAATTTCTTTTTGATATATATATATATATATATATATATATATATATATATATATATATATATATATATATATATATATATATATATATATATACACTGAGTTTTTCCTTTTTTCATTCATTTTCTATTTTATTAAATCATTTAGAAAAGATTTATCTACTCAAAAAATCCCCTCTAACTGACCCTTGTCCCTATCTGTTGGGACTCGGCAATTACAGACTTTAAATTTCAAAAATGACTAAAAAGTGGCTACCAACAGGATAGGGGGAGCACATGAGAGGCCATGTGCCCTAGGCATGGATATATAGGCCTCCATACATCCTTATCATGGATACATAAGGGGCCATGCATCCACCTTTCAATGAGGTAGCCTCAATTTTAGGGCCCACGAGCTTAAGAACCAAAATGCAATTTTTTCAAACTCTAAGGACCAAAATATAATTTTTCAAAGAACTCTAAAATCAAGGTTTTCATACAATTTAAATACAAAATCATGTGAATTTTAAGAATCTAATGAAAATTTTGAATTAAAACCCAAAAACTCTCCCAAATGGGTGAAATTTTAGAATGAATAAATCAAATCCAAGAAGAACCATCTAGTTCCTCATCATCGAGCTCTAAGGTCAAAAATTAGCGTTCATAGGCTTCTTTGTGAACAACCTAGATGCATGTGTGGAAGGAAGGTGACGCTATAGGAAAAGCCAAAGACCCATACTCATAAATTATATTCTTATTCTATATTTCTATTTAAATTTTCCAACAAACAAAAGATCTTATTCATATCACCATAAACAAAGTCTTGACTATGAGAGATGTATTGTTCAAGAAGGCAGCTCAAACTACATCACTATTTTCATCTTCTTCTTATTTTACCTTCATCTTCATCATTGTCTCTACTACCAAACAACTTTCCTCTCCTCTTTTCTTTCCTTACTTGCGCTCTTGCTTAATTCCTTAATATCCTTACCAACTGGTTCATCAATTTCAATCAATTGTTTATTTTTTATTTTGTCATTTTCATGTTCGTTTATTTTTATTTGTTGATGAATTCTAATGTCAAATCTAATTCATATTTTTGTTGCCAATATTTAAGTATTCTGGTAATTGAGTAAAGATAATATCTTGATAATATCTTGAAATATCCATCTACATTTTATATGGAAATTTATAAGCTTTGGTCTCCAATCAATGATGATTCCAAGGCCTGCAAAGGAGCTTCGATCAGCAAGTGAGAGATTGGTGGTATTTTTATTTTTCAATAATAGGTTATTGCTTATTTAATTTAAGTTAATCATATATTATTTCACATGGAATAATTAAAATTATTTTAATTAGTTACTATATGAGGTGGGTGGGTCTCATTCTCTGTAAAAAATAATTTTTTTATTATGAAAACTTGCCACATCAGCAAAAATAGATGGTGTTAATGGATTGGCAGTGAAGTATGTAACGAGGACAAACATATGGTACTAAAGTGTCACGAAAAAATCTTAGCCTCCATTTAAAATAAATGTCAAATCACATGATAGATTAGTGTACTTTTTTCTTATTTTTTAATAATAAAACATATCCACATGGATAATTAGGAAAATTAAAAAAAAAGAAATATAATATATTTATATTACATTAAATAAAAAAAGAAAATTGAAAAGCATGATCGACCAAAGCTAGGCTTGGTTTCTTCTATGGTAGATCCATTAAGCTTGTATCTATTATCAAATCGATCTTCATTTCTTTCTTTCCCCCTTTTAATTATAGCTATTTTATTGAAATTATTGTATTAGTGATATTTCTTCTTCACAATTATCATATCTCATCCTCCGTAGTACTTTTATTCTAATTCTTGCTTGATTCCAAGCCATTCTACTACCTTTAGTAATAGTTTAAATTTATCTTATTCAACCTACCTAGGTGCAATGATCCTAAGGTATAGAGAGACTTAATGTCACCAAATACCTATGGATACCTTCTATGCCCTAGATCCATTCATGTCTAACCATTCATAATCATGCCATAAAATAGGCGAATCACATTGTGGGCCAACTATAATCATTAACAATAAGAATATAATAAAATCAAAAATCTTTTCCATTTTACTCAATTAATTCACTTTAGTACAATAGTCTTTCATATATTAAATAATATAATATCCATTCAATTTCATAAATGAGCTAAAAAAATAGCAGCAACTATGACTTTAAAAAATATATATACAAAAAAAAAAAAAAAAAAAAAAAAAGCTTAAGATTCCTAATCATAAATAATTAGAGTCTCTTGTATATAAACCTCTTAGCAAAGAAGAACAGTCAAGAGATTATGTCAACTCAAATCCAAAGGTCTGCTAGCTATACCCGAAAATCATCTAAGCTAGAACTTGAAATCCATAGACGATATAGTAAGCCATCAAGTAAAATTATAAAAATGCATACTGAATAGAGATTGTATAAAGAATAAGTGAATTGGTGATTTACTTAAACATATACATAAATATTTTGAGCAAACAAGAATCATGTGTGTCGAAGAGATGTAAACATCAAGGGTACAAAATGAATTTAATACAATAAGGTATAAGAAATATTCATTTGTGTCAAAGATGAATAGGCACTGAAGGAAAATATACATAGTGAGCTCGAGTTAAATAAAACCAAAATACCATGAACCTCACATCATTAACTATCAGAGATCTAGTGGTGGAATGAACCACAACCCTATAAGTTTTAGCTATCAGTGGCATCATAATACCATCATGGTCTAAACATAAACCATCTAGGAGCCATGAGTGAACCCACAATCGTTATAAACATAATAGGTGGCTACTAAACACTTAAACACTAGCGCATGCTTAGAAGGATACATCTGACTTTGTTTATAAACCTAAGCAGTCAAGTCAACTGTCCACATGCTCTAATAATTTCCTCCATTAGTTAGGAGTTCTATTAGTACAAAGTTAAAGGATAAATAAGTATTAGTATGGAACTTTTCATTTCAATTATAGGCTTAGCCTAAATGGCCTTATCAAATACAAACACATAGGTTTCATCCCAAATGGTCTCATTTACAATAATAGTGGCTTTAGCCCTACTGGCCTGACATTACAAAAGTCATATTTCTTATAAATAGGTTTATAATAGAAAGTTACCAAAGTATTGTAACAATAATGCTAATGAAAAAAAAAATACATAATATTCAACAAAGGAAGAGAATTCAATAAAAGCACATGAGGAAGTTTTGTCTTATATTTATGCATTCAATAACTTTAGCTCAAAAAAAATTTACCCTTTAGCCAAGGTACTAGCTTCTCCAATATAGTAAAAAAAAATCACCATCAAAATCTCTACAAGAATTCATGTTAATAATTCCCCAATTGGCATTTTGTCTTGACATCTATTGTCCTTAAACTCATTGAATCCACAAATCTACTATGCAGATTTACCTGAAACTCTTCTAAGAAACTGATAGAATCATCTACCTTTTGACTTTTGGGTTTTCATCTATTGATTGGTTATCTAATTTTTAAGAAAAGCTCAATTAAAGAATTTTGAGTTTATATAAAAACTCAATTAGATTTTAGAGAAAAATCCAAATCTTAAGTTTTTATAAAGCGAGCATAACCATTTATAATAGCTACTTAACATTCTCGAGCTTATATAGAAAAAAAATAGTAATATATTTTTGAAATGACATAAATTTGGTCAATAGTCTATTTTAGAAAGGATAAATTACATTGATAAAGGAAAATTTTATTGGAAAGGAAAATTTTATTAGAAAGGCAAACATTTATTAAATGTTTAGAAAACTATCAGTTGTAGATGACTTTCCATCCTAGCCACACATTTTCTGACAAAACATAAAAATATCTAATCCCACTATTAAAAATTACCCTATACATTATACAACAATACAAACTTATCAACTTGCCTTAAAAACCTATAAACGTTGAAGCCCTATCATATAATCAATAGCTCATCATCATTTTGCTCAACTTCAACTCATTTAGTCCACTTTGTCTCACTGTAATGAATCCATTTGCCAGTCTTCATCAATCTATACTCATCTATCTTCCTAGACTTACCATTTGCTTACAAAGCTGCGAGACCTTGCTTGAGTGTCCCTCCCTTACTCGAGAATGCCTTAAGGAAAGGCTAGCAATTTTTTAGGAGGTTAAGGTTATCATTCAAAAAATATATTTTTGATTTTTGAAAAGGATTCGAGAGTCTCTACTCTAATTTATTTAAATGGAAAAGTAAGGAAAAACCCAAATCTAACACCAGTTCATTAATCTTTCAATTAATTTATCTAAGGATAAAATCACTAGCTTTTGAACCAGTTTAAACTCGAGGACTAGGTTTTTTATTTTAAATAATCTAAACGTAGCTCCTAAATTTGATTTGATTTTAAAAATTAATTTCATGGATGATAAGTATAAAATAATAATTAAAATGTATAAACATAGCATAATTATGAATGCATGGAGAAATTCAAAGGAAAATAAAGTAAACATCCACAAGTTAAGGAGAGTGTTCTTCCTAGTTCTGATGGATTCTAAGAGAGCCACAAGTCACTCCTTAACTCCAAAAATGATTAAAGTAATTAATTACACTGATGAAATAATGAGGTGCCTTCTTTACTCCTTATGGGTTCTAGGAATACTACAAATTCCCTAAAAAAAATTAAATATAAATATTTACATTGAAAATAAAGGGCAAAAGGATTAATTGGGATTTGAGATTGAGGTTTGGATTTATATTTCAAATGTGCTTATATATTTCATTGAATGAGAATCAAAATCCATGTAGTTTATTCTACAATTAAGTTGTGAGGTTTAAAGATTAATTAGATTGATTTGATTTGATTTGGGAGTTATGTGGGTGAGAGAAAGTATTATAGCTTCTCCTTGGGCACATGTGAATGGTGAAGAGTCTTTCTGAACTAAAGTTCTATTTTATTGGAGTTGAAAAGCATGAATCCTACTCAAGGAGAGTGGATTCGATGCGAGTAATCTAAGAAGGATTAAGTTGATGGGTTGATTTACTCAAAGAAAGCATCTCTTAATTAGCTAAGTATGAACCCTCAATTTTGCACCCTCAATATCCAACCGCACCTTGGCACCTACTAAGTTTAACGAGCTATACAGAGTAGTTACGACAGTCTAGCTAGCCGGTTAGTGGGCAAGAGTCAGAAAGAAAATTTTTTTAGCCTTGAATTATATTGCAACCAAACATCCAAATTTTCTAAAATCCCAAACCAATAAGCAATCTCTAAAAAAAAATTTGCCACATCTCCGATGGCGCCACTAATTGTCTGGGTGGCACCCCCAACCTCTTCGATGGCAGGCCACCCAACACACCGACAACGATGCCCAGAGGCCCGGTGGCTCCACCAACCCCTCCGGTGGCGCACGCCTCACTTCGCTTTTTGTTGTTCTCAAAATACCCCCAATATGATTTTTCAGCATTTTTTCAGCCCTATCTTTTTGGTCTTTTCACTTTTTCACTTATCAAATTACCTCACCCGCTTTTCCTATAAATATCACCCCTTATTCTCCCATTTCCCATGCCTCTTGAATTAGTATTGATAGTTATCTACTAACTCTTCTCTTATTCTCTCTCCAACCATTCTCTAATTAATTAATTAATTAATCTTTTTAATTAATTAATTATCTTACCCTAACCAAGTAATCTTTTTAATTAACTAAAACTCTTTTTTTAAAATTAAAATTAATCTCTCAATTAATTAATTAATTAATCTTTTTAATTAATTAATTAATTACTTTTTCAAAATGAAATTATCATTTTTCTTAATCCACCCTTTATCCAAATTAATTAATTAATCTTTTTAATTAATTAATCCATCCATCATTTTCATCATATTAATTGGTTAATTAATCATTTTAATTAACTAATTAATCCCCCAATCAATCCAATCACCCAGTCCCGATAAAACAAAACTTCGGTCCGGTAAAACTCTCTGCCCACCAAAAGCTAAGGTATTAGCCTTTTCCTCTTAAACCCAAATCAAATCAATTAATCAAATCGACCTTTAAACCCTTCCACTTAATTGTGGAATGAACATGTGGGTTTTGATCCTCATTCAATGGGGGTACATAGACATGTTTGGAACCTAAATTCAAATCTTAAATCCAAATCCCAATCAATATCCTTTTCCCTTTTTAATTAATTTATGGATGTTTTATTTTCTCCTTGCACTCATACCATGCTCATGCATTAATTGTCATATAACATTTGTCATCTATGAAATTAATTTTTAAGTCAAATTAAACTTAAGAGCCAATTTTAGATTATTTAAAACCAAAAACCTAGTCCCCAAACTCAATCTGGTTCGAGGCTAGTGATTTTATTCTTGGGTACATTAATTGAAAATTAATGAATTGGAGTCAATTGAGTTTTTCCTTAATTTTCCCATTTAAAAATAAAATAGGGTGGCGACTCCCAAAAATTATTTTCAAAATCAACCAAATCCAAATCCAAGGGTTACATGGTGAGTCTAAATCTAAATGAGCATCCTGATTCCCTCTAATGGATCGGGCCGGTGCTCGGGCGAAACCTCACACTAAGTGGATTAATTAATTAATTAGTTAAAAGAATTAATTAATTAATTGATTAAGTGAATGGATTAATTAATTAATTAAAATGATTAATTAACTAATTAATATAGTGTGATTAAGTGGATTAACTAATTAATTAATGTGAAGTAATTAACCAAAATTAATTAAATCAAAGAGAAATCAATTAATTTGGGGGCTACTCAAGGAGGGTATAAAGAAAATAATTAGAGAGACAGCAAGTAGATAATAATCAATACAAACTCAAAATGTGAAGAGAAATGAAGAAAATGCAAGCTTATTCATAGGCAAATGGAGGTGGAGGCAATTTGGAAAAAGAAAATGTGAAAAGGCCAAAAGAATAAGACTAAAAATGGGCCAAGAAAGGGCAAAATTGAAAAAGGAAAAAGGTAGGAGGGAACTAGCAAGCGGGAGAGCCGGCAATATCATCAATCCTCTAGGTGGTGCTGCCCAGCTCGCCGATAGTTGTTGCTAGGTTGAATGGCTATACCATCCAGAGGGCCAGCATGCATGCCCTGATAGACTATGGCAGGTGTGCCACCCGACAAGCAGTTGCTGCCAGTCCTCTAGAGCACTCACTGGTCTCTCCAGGGTTGTGGCTAGCATGACTGGTGATACCGCCCTAATGCCACCACTGACTGCCCCAACGGTCAATCTGTATGATTTGGCTAGTTAGGTTTTTGGTCTTTTCAAGTAAATTTTTAGCACCTTTGAGGTTCTGCAAATTTATCAGTCAATTTTAGTAGATCAATTTTAGGAGAAAGCCAGTTAGTTTTGGAAAAATGCTATCTGGTAACAAAAGTCAAGTGCAAATCAGAAAAAGTCAGTTTATGTTAAAAATATTCTGGTTAGATATAGTGAGTTGAAAATTAATTTTTGAAGGTGCTGGAATGAGGGTTCACAAAAGCTCATCCATGTAACCAATCCTCATCATCTTACTTCATAATCCTTTATTAAATTTTCGTCTTCATCCATATTAAATTCATCTATCTGTCTAAAATTCTTTATCATACTCTTGTACATATTCCTCTTCATATCATATCTCTCATCATTTCTATCGTCTCTAATTTTATCTCCTATCACCCCTCCCCTACGAATCACAATGTCTTGACTTATTTTTAAGATCTTGCCTCGCCACTATGGCTTATCTTAATTGAAATTCCACTTTTGTTACCAACCTCTTCCTTATTATTAAGACTCTAAACTTTGCTTTGTCACTAGACTTTATCATTAATATCAGTCATTCACTTAGATAGTGATTTTTCACCTCATTTCTTTTTTCCCCTTTATCTTATATTACAATCCAATAAAACTTCCTAACAATCTCTATGTCCTACTCATCCTTAAAAGCCTTTACAAATAGCCATAACATGAGGTATTACAACAATTTTAGATCAAGCTCCTTCACCAATCATACTATGCCAACTTACTTCAAGGGATCTATCTCCTTCATCGATCATCCAAAGCCTAAGATTGGTTGCCATGGATCATCTTTGCCTTTCGGTAGAGAGCTTCACCAAATTGATTGCACTCTCTCTCATTTCATTAGTCCAGACCCATTCACCTAAGCTTTGAATAACCTATTCCCATTCTCTCTCTCCTTTCTTTATTTTAGATTTCAAGTTCTAAAGCTTCTCTTCATGATCGCTACTATGGACACTTTCTTTACATTATTCTTTTTAACTCTGTTAAAAAGCAATGGTAAAATTAGCTTGGATTTTTTTTAAATAAAGTAATAATTTTGTCTATAAATCAGCAATGGTTATTTGTAATTTTTTCATTTTTTTTTATGGTTTAAAATTTTGTCTTTAAATATTACTAATATTTGTTCAATTTCTCACTCTCCTACTTCTTCATTTCTTTTCTTCAATCTGTCATCCAATTTCTAAAGTTCCAATATTTTCTATCAATTCACACAAAAAGATACTTTCATTTTTATTTTCTTATTATGGACAAGAAGTTTAATAATTTTGAAAATATAATTAATGCCCCAAATATAGAAAATTATTCCTCCTCACAAAATCAAAACCATCAAAATTTTCAAAATTACCTGAATTTTTCATGTTCTGGTATTCCTCCAGATATGCAAAATTGTCCATATCCTTGAAATTTACCCAATTCAAATCATCCATCAAATTTTCAAAGTCCACCAAGTTTTCCATATCCATTTCTCATGTATCTAATGTCAGGTTATTTTAATCCATCATGGAAAATCATTATATGTCAAGATATTATAATCCTGGTATGGATTGTGGAAGCCCAAAGACTCCGAGTGAGAGAAGGAGATATTTTGATTTTAGCACTGAGCAAGAAAATGCAACACTAATAGATTCTATTTCAGACTGTCAAATATTGCCATATTCAGCATAATATAGGATCCAAAATATTACCCTCACCAAGGAACCGATGGAAGAAATAGATGGCAAATGTGCTCTATGGAGTATCAATGATGGCAAGATGCTTGCAAATGCTTGGCTCACAATTTCCAACTGCAACATTGTGGGGTAACTCTCAAAGTGAAAAGACTTTCTGGAAATGAGTCACTGACTACTTCAATGAGAATCGAAAATCTAAACCAGCGAAAAAGGATAAAGCCATGAAATCACATTGGCATTGGTTGAGTCGAATGGTTAATGAATTCAACCAACAATATAACAAATTGGTAGGAGAACATCATAGTGAGTGGAATGATGGCCAATTGAAACAAAACTTTCGTAAGCTTTTTAACCAGAACAATAATAAGTATTTTGTATATAAGCATGTGTAGATGATGTTGAAAGATGATCCAAAGTGAAAAGCAAATAATCCCATGCAATGTTCTTCAAAAAGATAAGGATTGATGAAAGCAGGGCTTACACTTCTTCATCCAATATGGATACAAGCTTTGACATCAATGACAGTGAAGTAGAAGTTCAACCAATCAATCAAAAAGCAGCAAAGAAGGGAAAGAGAAAGGGAAGTCAAAGGTGAATGATGAAAATTTGAATGTGGAACTTCAGCAAATTCGGAGCTTGTTAAAACAACAAAAATAAGAAAAAATGCGAGCTATGGAAAAATTTAGCAAACAGATTGGAAAGTTATACTTTCTGAAGTGATTATGAAATCTTGCTTAAGGATACTATAGGTATGACTGAGTAGCAACTTCAAATTCACAAGCATATGTGTTCCATCCTATAAGCTAAATATAATATTCCCTTGTTTAATTTTAATTTTATGTAGTTTTATTTGTAGTTTTATGTTATTGTATAAAATTATTTATTTTTATTCTTATGTAGTTTAAATTAGCCATTAAAAACTAGCCATTGGAACACTAGCCGTTGTGAAACTAGCAATTAGAAAACTAGCCATTGAAAATGTTGTGAAATTTTATTTATACTTGCAAGCGCACGAATCACTAATTTAGCAGATAACTGGTAACGAGATTATTCCCACGGAGAGAGCTATGAAAATAATTATAAAAAAACTTAATTAAATCACATTAATTTAATTATAAAGTAGTTCCAAATAATTTTTTTTTAAGATAATGATAAAGAGATGTAAAGTAGAAATGTCAAAATAATACAATTAAAGGTAATTGAACTTATGAAATAAAATTCAGATAAAGTATTACCAAGGTTTCAGAATTCACCAATGTTTAATTAATAATTTTATAATGTATTGATTCTAATTTTCAAAAAATAGTTTAGAAATCAATCTTTTTATCTTCTATTGATTTTATCACTTAGCTCAATTTTATTAAATTCTCAAATAGATTTTGCTTCACTTCAAAAGTGTAATTTCTAAGCATTATATATATACAATTTAATGAAAAACACATAATTAAAGAAAATTACTTTTCTTTTAATAAAAATCAAGTATAAATAATTTTCCTAACAATAAAAAATATATGATAAAATTGATGAAATGATATTATCAAATGAAACCAAAATCATAGACATCAAATTGCAAAATATTTAGAATCAATACATAATAAAAATTAATAATCTAACATGGTTTCATCATCCACCTAAGTAAAATTAAAACTTAGAAAGATATAATTAAAACAACAAAATAAACAAAAGAATCCATTTTAGCAATTTGGATCCTTAATCTTGAAATCTCAACTTCTTCCTTATTTTCTCAATTCTTTCCCTCACAATCCCCTCTTTTGCTAAGCCATTTCCCTTATATTTATAACCATGAATGGCTAGATGGCAAGTTGATGAAGAAACCAATTTTCAAATGGTTTTTCTTTTTTAGCATCAAATATATGACTTTGATCTTTGAATTCTTAATTTTTCTTAGTTGGATTGCATAAGGATGATTGGTGATGCTCTTTAGTCTCCATTGCATACTTGAAGATGGTGTCATTTTTCAAAAGAAAAGAAAATGACTTGGTTGATTTTATTGAAAAATTATTTCTTTCACAAAATTTATTATTATTATTATTATTATTCATGCAAGTAAAAGACTATAATTTTACTCAATTTTCAAGCTTTCACCATTTTATTTCCTATTTCATAAAAAATATCATTAAATAAAAATATTTATTTAATAAATAAGCAACAAAAAATAAATTTAAGAGCTATTAATATGTATTAAATTATGCTCATCGAATACCTCCAAACCTAGATTTTGCTAGTCCTCGAGCAAAAACAAAACCTAAATTAGTCTACTTTCGTAAGAAATCACGATTGCATTTAGCATATGCAACAAGTTTTTAAACCTCTAGGTGGCCCATAGAGGATGAGTTGTAGTCTCGTGAGGGCTTCCAGCAGTGATACCTACAAACACCTGTAAAAATCTAAACTTCCAACTATTTATCTTAGATAACAATAAGATATCATAACTTTGAAATCAAACAAGTATTAAATTGAATACATATCTATTCAAAAGCTAATTCATCTTGCAACAATCATACTCAAGTGAGTGTGTGAAATAGCCAATATTAATAATAAATGTGATTTGCATGCTTCAAACAAATAAAATTCTCAAAACCTTACAATAACAATCATTCAATTTCTAATAAAGAATTAAGTATCATAAGCTTTCCCTTTGGTACAAATCTCCACTACTTTGAAGGCATCGCATAAGATCAAAAGGTCTTTAATATTGATTGTAATAGGGCCGTGGGATATGATATGGCTAAAGAATGAAAGGGATAGGAGATTATACAAGTTCTAAAGACTTCATAGAGTTAAAAATATCATAATATTTTTTAAGAGACACTTCTCAAAACCCATAGAAGTATATAAAATGTAGCCAACTATTATTATGTTGACCTTTACTTTATTATAACCTCCACTTATAATATCAAAACTTTGATCTTCAAACTCAAGATTTTTTTTTTTACTTTTTTTTTACTCTATTTTTTTATACCTTTTTTTTTAGAATCAAGATTTCTTTTTATTTTATCCCAAACTTTTAAGAAATGTCTCTTGATCATGAAATTTGTCTTTTTATCTCTAGTTCATCTTTAGAATAAGGGTAAAGATATAATCATATTTAAGCTAGGTGAGAGATGTAGTTACCAAAGAAAATAGTTAATCAATGTAGGCTCAAATTGGCTCACTAAAGGAATGTTCTCTTGGAACATCGATTGGGGAACTAGTTTATTTAGCTTTGTGGTAAAAATCCTAATACCTTAATCATTTCACAAGTGATACTCAATCAGTCATTCACCTCGAAAAACCTCAAGGGAAAGTTCTAATATATAATTCTTTCAAATCAAAATTAAAATGATCATCAAGGTAAAGGTATAAGAACACACCTATTCTAGCATACTTGTCTTTCTACAAAACAATCATGACTATTGTGAGAAAAGAGTTGAGTATAATCATTGTGAAAATAAATTAACCAAATAATATCCTCAAAATTCAAATCAATACTCATTACTAGTCAAAGCAATGACATTAAAACTCAATTCTCATCATAGTAATTGGATTTTTTTTAAAAAAAACAAGAAAAGAAAATCACAAAAAATGCAAATGTGTATCAAGAGCACAAAAATAACTCTTTACTCTACCATATGAAATTTTAGTGAATCAGGCCTTAAAAATAATTGAGAAAAACATAATTTTTTTTGTTTTTTTTTTTAACAGTTTCTCCACCCCCAAACTTAGCTAAGACATTGTCCCCAATGTCTACTATAAATAAATAAGGAGTAGAGGACTTCACTAGATCAAGTGTAACACAAAAAAAAATGCAATAAGGAAAACTATAAAAGTTAGGAAAGTTACAACCGAAAATTCAAGTCTGGTCCATGCTTCTTGCTGCTACTGGCCCTAGGGTGCCAAACTACTTGTGCCATCAATGGATCAGGTTCAGACACAAATTTTTGGAGTTGGTCAATCAATTGATCAAATAGTTGAAGCAGATACTAGGATGCGTCGACTCACTAGTGTCAAAAAACCCTGTTCCATAGCATGATCGAGAAAAGATAGTAAACCATCATAAAAACCATCAACATTAAGTAATCCTAATGGCTTTTGAAGAACTGTTAATTGGGTCCAAAATGCAATGGTGAAGATATCTTCAAATATTTCTAAACCACCAGGTAATGCGATAAAAGTATCAGCATTGAGATTCATATATGTCATTCATTTATACATGCTCATGACTTGTAACTCATTACCTATAGTTCCACTAGTGATGTGTTTATTTTGAGCTAAAGCCTTTAGAACAATTCCTAAGACTTTGCTACCTCTAATATATGCAGAAAACCCTTTAATCCTAAACTACCTCCCTCAAATACCAAATCAATTTTTCATTCAGCTAAAATCCTACCAAGTTCATTAGCTGCTATCAAGTACTCTCTTTTCTTGCCAGAATTTAGACTACAAAAGACATAAATAGTTTTGAATTTGCATGAAAAGGGTTCTGTTATTTTTATTTTTATTTTTTTTTTGTTCATAGATTTCTTCAAGAGATTGTATGCATATTGAAAATAACGAATGTACATATAAAGAAAATAGCATAGTAAAAGAACAGTTTAATGGGGTAAAATAATTGTTGATAGAAAAAAATAAAGATAAAAAATAACAATAACAAACAAAAATAATCAAAACTATGTGTACAAATGTCAAAAAGAATACATTGAAAAGCTAAAACCAAACATTAAAAGACTAAAAAGTTAACTGAAACAAAAAAAATCTGCAGAAAATGAAAATCTAGGTGCTAAAAATTCAAAAAGTAACTGCAGAGTATTGAAAAATGCACAAAAGTCAAAAAGTTAGTGATACACCTGATCATGAATAGTAGTTGTGACTGTGGCTCACATCTTCCTCTGGTTTTACGTCCAATAATGGCTTAAACGCCTTTTATGAGTCGCAGATATGCTTTCCATCCAGTTTTCTTATTAACTGGCAAACAGGGTCTTTTAATGTCAGATTCTCTAGACTGTAACACTGTTCCTCTTCTTTGAATAAGCTCCATAAATCTAAAAGAGTATGTTAAACTTGTCCACATGGATGCGTCTCAAGAGTCTGTAGGATATTATCCAAAGACTCCTTACTTAGTCCATCCTTTATAAATTGAATTTTATCTTTTCAATTTATGGATGCATATCCAATATTTCTACAGTGTGTGTTGCAATTTCATCTTGCACACTTGTGGCAGACTCCCATTCTCTTTGCTCTTCTCTTCTTTAAGTAAGAACTTTTCCTTATACCTGGCAAATATTTAACAAATGATTCATTTAATTCACCTACTAGTCGTACTTTGGCTTCTTGTGAGGCCTCGCCCGAGCACCGGTCTGATCCGCCAAGGAATCAAAATGCTCTTTGGGAGAAACTCTACGATTGGAACTTGCTGTGAGTTCAAAAAATTGATTTTTGTATTTTGAAAGTTGAAAAATGAGTCACCACTTCAATTTACTTATTTTAATTGGGAAAATTAAAGAAAACCCAAATTGATTGACTCCAAAAATGATTTGATTTGTCCTAATGGAAAATGCACCAATCCATGAGTGACCAAAAAGGGCTCAGGGATCAGGTTTTGGTAAATACACAGTTGAGAAAAAATGTATTTTTCTTTAGTTCGGCTAAAATTGCAAAATAACTCTTAAAAAGGAATTTTCATATATACATGAACAGGAATATAATGATGAATGAAACAAATATATATGATGAGATGGAATGACAATTGTAAATAAATAGGCAAGATAAATCCTACTTAATTATTACAATATCAAAATGAATAAAATAAGAGGATCTTTTCTCTAGCCCTTATGGGTATTAGGAAAAGCACACATTCCTCAACTAAGCTAATTCAAAATCAAAAATAAAAAATTAATATAAAAAAATAAAAATAAAAGGAAAAAAATTAATAAAAAAGATTTTGGAGTTGATGCCCTTCAGAATGGCAGCCTGCGTATCCCATCAAATAGGAATCAAACCCCACGCAGTTCTTCCTTCTTGCGAAGGAGGGGTTCTGAAAAAAGTGTTGGTTTATTTATTAATTTAATTCTCATTCTTAAACTAATAAATTTTAGATCTTTTCTGTTTTAGACCTAAATATAATTCTAGATCTGAGTTTAGAATTTTGAAAATGGAAAAGGGATTATACATTTGCTTTCCTTGATTTTCGGATGAATAGAACAAGCCTTGCTCCGAATCTCAACTCCACCTTGGATTCGAAAAACTTGGAATCTAAATCTTAACAACAAAAGATTAGCGAAATAGTGTGATGAATGTAAATCGAAATTGAAATTGAAACAACAGCTCTTTAGTATCAAACTTTCAAAAAGAACTTAAAAGCAACAAGTATATTAGTATTCAAGGAGTATTTCTGCCTTGGAATATGTGTCAAATAAACCTGAATGAGGCCCTATTGATAAAGCTACTGAGGGGGGCACCGGTGGTACAAACGATGGCATTGGCATGTCATCGGCAGCTCCAGCGACATGTAGGGTGTCAATGTGCCACCATACTATCGGCACGCATTTCGTGTCGACTATGTGGTGGCATGGCAAGTGTGCCGCCTATGAGGCGACACGCGGCGGTGGGCCTCTTGCATGCTGGCCGGCTGGTTCGACTTGTTTCCTATTTTTTCATCCATTTCAGTTCCAATTTGAGCTCAATTTGATCCTGTGGGTTCGTAACTGAAAGACGATCGACTAGAGGTGTAATTTGAGAGTTCACAACTGCCCCCCTTATCTGATTTGGCTAGACAAAGGCCGAATCTAATAAGTATGAATTGGAAGGCCTAGGACGTTGTTTCGAGGATTCTGAATGTCCCTTTCAGTATTAGGAGTTGTGCAAGAGTTTCATGTCTGATTTGTGGCTATTCTGACTCGGTTTGGACTATTTTCTAATTTTTAAGCTATTTTTAAATTTTTAGTTTTTCTGTAATTCTAGGAGATTATGAACTCCAATCGAGACCCTGTCTATTTTGGGAGATGGATAAAAATCATGCAGATTCACTGCTTCAAACGCAATTGGATTCTGATTTAAAATGAGCCTATTATGGCGAAACCATTTGAACTAGACCTGTGAATCAAAAAAAGTTAAAAGATGTTATGAGGGGGGCCCACCTCTACTCCTATATATACCTTTATTCCTTCACATTCTTCATAAACTCATTTTTCACTCTCTCTCTTCTCTCTCTCTCTCTCTTTAGCTTTCATTTCTCTCTCTAAATATTTTTTTCTTTCTCTCTATTTTTCACTCTCTCAATATGGAAGCCTTCAATTAGCCAGCAATAGGTGTTCAGAACCCAGAGACATTGCTGAAAGAGTCAGATCACCACATCCGTTACATTGGATCTCTTCAGGTATGTTTTCCTTTCCTTGCATAGTCAGTAAGAATTCTAATAATTATCAATATCTGTTTATTATTATTATTTTTTTTTTACAAAAATTGTAGAGAGTACAATTGAGGCCTAGGAGAGGTCGTAGTGTCATGGAGCTAGTCCGCCTTTATCTGAGTAATTAGGAGGCTATCCGTATGCGCCTCAAGCCATCTGGCTTGCTCAGGTGGCTAGAGCTGGACATCAAGCAGCCGGTTAATACCATTGTGGTCCGGGCACTGGCAGAGCGCTGGTGGGATGCTACAAACACATTCCACCTTTCCTGCGGTGAGATGATAGTCACTCCCCTCTAATGGAGCATGCTTACTAGTATGCATTTCAGATCTTGTCCTCTCAAGTTGTATTCTTCATGGATCGAGCGCTCTTCTGTAGAGATGACCGCTCTGATTGGGACCGATCCCCCTCGTGGGAACCTTAATGTCCCACATTCCTGGCTTCATCAGGCCTTGATGACCATAGGTCAAACTCCAGGTCAGTATGATGTTGATCAGTGTGCTAGACTTTGCTCCTTCATTATCTTGAGCTGTACCTTTTTGCATAACAACAAGGATAGCATTAATTTGAATGTCCTGCGATCATTAAAGAATCTGGATGAGATCGGCAAGTTTGACTGGGGAGGTATACCCCTTTGTGCTATATATCAAGAGCTATGCAGCATTTTCCACGGCACACTTTGTGACCATGGTGGTACCTCCATTATGTTCGAGGTGAGTATTATACTCTATTATTCTGTTATCTGATCTCTACCTAGCGACTGACAAAATTTTGTTTCTTGCAGTACTGGGCTTATGAGCACTTTCTGATGCTGGCTCCACCACTGAGAGAGCCTAGTGCTATTGACCCTCCCTACGGACATCTTTAGAGGGCGTCCAATAGAAATTCCTTCATGGCACTGTCATTTGATAATTGCAGATAGATCTTTGCTACTTTAACCGTAGATCAGGTATCCTTTGTTTAGCTTGAATCTTACTGTTTACCGTCTACTGCTTATATTGCAATCTGTTTGCAGGTGAGATGGACGCCATTTACCAGGTTCACATAATGGATTCCTGACCGAATTAGGCCTAGCATGGACTTGTCCTCTTATTGACTCTTACTCCATTGTGAGTCTTCGAGGATGTTCTACTTAGGAGAGAGGGTGAGGGCACAAGTTATAGGAGAGAGAGTTGTGCTGTAGTCCCCTCTGGCAGACATGAGGTATGGGCTGGCTATCTTGAGAGAGGATGGTTGGGCTGCCGGAGTTTCCTGTCTAGATTACCTATTGCTTAACATGGACTATGATAAGTTCTGCGAGGCATCCTTGATGCGAGGCTCACCTCCCTTGAATAGATTGCGATGACCATCACATCAGGGATCTAGCTCAGCGACTTCTCGAGGGCCTCCTTCCAGAGCTGGGAGTTTCATCTTTTCATGGGCCGGCAGTACTATTCTGATTGGCAACATGGGTCCTAGGGTTGGACCTTCAGGTGTTATGGCTGGTCCTTCAGGTTTTGTAGCTGATCCTTTTAGGATTGGTCCTTCAAGGGCTAGTGGCTCAGCTCCAGCCCAGCTCCGGATGCTTCAGTGGGAGGTCTGACTGATCTGGTTCCCTTGCTTGCTGGTCTTATCTGCTTGCCAGCTCATCTTGATTATATTTCTTGTGATGGCCGATCATGGCGTTATCATCTTCCTGAAGATCGACTAGCCTTCTTTCCTACTATTCTTAAAACTGTTACAAAGGTAAAATTTTTTGCATAGCTGATACTTTTAGCCTTTGTCTGCCTTATAGTGATTCTCATATATTTTCCTTTCTTCTCCAGGTTCCCATGGAGTTCGTTTCGCTATCACTAAAATCTCTTGGGCCGATATGCATTTGCTATGAGCTCCTTTTTGCATGATTGGGATTTGTCGGAGGAGAGTCATGAGAATGAGATGTCCAAGCGAGGGCACCGCAGACCCAGGTGTGGTCGTTAGCGACCTATTTTATCAGCTTCTACTTTTCATGTGTACATGTACTGAGGATGATGCACTCTTTTAGATGTGTGCATGATATTTTGGATATATGCATTATTTATGTTTATATGACTTCTTGGATATATGATATGTATGACTTATGCATGTTTTGAATGAAATAGGTGCATGGTATGGATGCAGATATTTGACTAAATAGGATTCCATTGGGCTATTCCTTACGTTTTTCTCTCATTTCTACTCTGATTTTGAGAAAAATGAATTATTTTTAAGCCCGAAATTTTGAGAAATCGCGGTAAAAACTGTTGGAGGACAAATGGCACAAGGAGGCACAGGATGGTGGGGCAGCATGACCGGCATGCCGTCGGTCCGGGCGGTACAGTTTTCGCGCCACCGTCTCAGGCGACACACCCAGCGTGCCGCCATCCTGAGCGGCACGATCAGTGTGCCACCTGTAGCAAATCAGGTAGGCAAAATTTTGCCTATTTAAGTAGTCTTCATCTGTTTCCCAGTCCATACCATCAATTTTTGAGCCTCCAAAAGTCATTTTCAGTCATATTTTTGCTTTCCATCAATTTTATTATTTTTTATTCCTCACAATGGAGCCCTATTTCAGCCATACAATGTTCTTATGGTGCAAGAATCTTACCAAAGTGTAGAGAATTAACCTGGGAAAGTATGGGGTAAGTGCTATGCCTACCTTAAGAGGCATAAAAATTGATTGGGAATTTCTGCGTGCATGCATACGCTTTTGGGATCCAACTGCCCATGTCTTCATATTTGGGGCATCTATGGAGGATGTGTCCTACATTCGAGGAGTTTTTTATGTTGCTCATATCTGATCCAGAAGCTATGCTGGTTACTCCTGTTGAGAAAGTAGGATATTTCAACTCTTTCAGGGGACTTCTTGACTTGAGTACAGAGGCTGCTAGTCCTATGGTAGTGGATGATTGGATAAATCTGATTGCTGTGATAGCAGAATTCCATCATCCTAAGGATTTGGAAGATGATAGGTGGTTTCATTTGAGGATATAGGCTCTATCCTTCTGTCTGACTACCAGATATATTTTTATGAGCCCTACTGGTTAGGGGGGTGCTAGAGTCGCTGAGCTGATTCCACAAATGGAGGAAGGGAGATCTATCGTGACTATAGTGCTTGCTGAGACCATCATGAGTTTGGACAGGTCTTGCATTTCTGATGGCCATGGTCAATCAGCCCTATTATTCTTCAGGTTGAATTCTGGCTTCTGAATTTCATTTCAACTATTTTTTATGTTTTCTTATGTTTATCTTTTTTGAACTTTTTCATATTTGGCTGAGAGATCATCTTCAGATAGTGGGACGTCCCACCAAGGTGGATTATTCTGCTTCCTAGTATAGGACTCGGACCACTGTGATTAAATGGAATTCAAAGAAAGAGTGGACAAAATGGTTGATGGAGCTGGATCCTGATGACCTGCTATAGAGGTGTGAATGGCACAAGATCAAAAGTTTCATGACCATGAGCTTTGGCTATAAGATGGTCTACCTGTTGAGGTTAAGGATGGTGACATTTTACCAAGCTACTAGGGTTATGCGCCAAATGGGACATAGTCAAGGTGTGCCCCAGATGGTGCTCTATTTGAATCTGTTCTGATTACTGAGACCATTGCTCGAGCTGTCAAAAATGGATGGGTAAGGGGTTTTCATGCTGTTCATCCTGCTGACCAAAGCGGTAAATCCTTACAGTATATTGACTAGTGGATAGCCAACTCATAGAAATCAAAAAAGGCTAGAAGGGCTGCTATACTTGAGGAGATAGAGCAAGAATCATGATTGCTGTTTAGCTTATGACAAATTTTGATTATATCTTTATTTTCTTTTGATGTTCCAAAAATTAAATGAGACAAATAAGACATCATTTTTTTATTATCTCTTTTGTTGCTCTAACTTTTGCCTAAGTCGCCTTTTTCAGGTTTTCAACTTAGCGAGCTTGTTTTCTTTTTTTTTTTTTTCTATATATATTTTTTGTGACACAATTAAGAGCCGAGTGAATGTGAAATGAAAATTTTATTGATGAATTGGACCAAACCCGCAAGGGCTGCCTACGTATCTCCTTATAATGATTCATGATTTTTATCTTTTTTTCCTCTTTATGGAGAATCAGGTTCATATAGTTCTGACTTTGAGGAAAAATGTGAATGATGAGCATGATTTCACAATGATTGCAAATGCTATGCATGAATTACAAGGATGCTTATGCAAAGTATCTCTTGAGTTGATCCAGATTGCATGGGCTAGCAAATTATATGCCATCCAAGTCCGTCAAGATTGCTGCTCCACCAGATAAGATCTTCTTGATCATAAACGGACCACTCCAGTTAGGTCTGAATTTTTCCCTTGGATCATGAATAGGTGCCGACCCTCTTGTAATCCTTTGTCCCTGACTCTCTTATCGAAATGCCTAGCCAATTTCTATTGATAACCTTGCATCTGATATAAGGCATCCATTCTCTTTTTGTCGATGGCAAGAAGTTGGTTATGATAGCCTTTCGCCCATTCCACTTCGTCCAACTGACTCTCCCTCATAATGCGAGCTGACTTGACCTCTATCTCGATTGGCAGGACGACTTCCATCCCATACACCAAAGAGTAAGGTGTAGTATCGGTTGGAGTACGTACTGTTGTTTTGTATCCCCATAAGGCATATGGCAAATGTAGGGGCAAATCCTTATGGTTGTCAGCCATCTTTTGTAGTATATTCTTAAGAGTCTTATTTGTGGCGTCAACTACACTGTTCGTTTGAGGTCTGTATGGAGAAGATTTGTGTTGTTGAATTTTCTCCTTTTTTAATAGTTGAGTAACCTCCTTTTAGAAGTGAGATCCATTATCATTGATGATCTCAAAAGGGACCCCATGCCTACAAAGGATGTTGGTACGAATAAACTAGGCTACTCGTTTAGAATCCAAAATATGGTAAGGTGCAACTTCAACCCATTTGGAGAAATAATCAATAGCCACTAGAATAAATTCATGCTTGCCGGAAGACTTCAGGCTTATCTTGCCAATGACATCCAGGCTCCAAGTTGCAAATGGCCAAGGTGTGGTGGTAGGAGATAGAGGTACAGGAGGTTTCTTCTGAAGTTTAGTATAGATCTGACACTTATGGCACTTCTGAACATATCTTGCACAATCTTGATTCATAGTAAGCCAGAAGTAACCCTGATTCATGATCTTACAGGCTAAAGTAATTTCATTCATGTGTGGACCTTCGTTACCACCATGCATCCATTCCATGATCTGTTGGACTTCTGTTTCAGTGACACATCTCAAATGGATGTTATCCCAAACCCGTTTATAGAGAACTTCCCCGTTTCGAATGAAACCCTTAGATAACTGTCTTAAAGTCCTCTTTTTTGTTTTAGAGTCCTCTTCAGGATAAAGTCCATTCTTGATGTAATTGAAGATATCCCAAAACCATGGTTTGCTATCAACTGCTTGAATATTCAAATAATGAGTTATGCAACATGGCTCATGCTTAACTTTAATTGTAACAGGTCTGATTATGAAGTCGTCGCTTATATCAAGCATTGAGGCGAGTGTTGCCAAAGCATCAACAAATCTATTCTTCATCCTTGGAAGATAATGGAAAGACAATTCATAAAAATTGGATGCTAGTTTATTTAGGCATTTATGGTAAGGAACCAAATGCTCTTCTCTAATCTTCCACTTCCCCAAGGCTTGGGAAACTATCATATTCGAATCCCCATAAATCTCAAGGCATTTGATTTTGAGCCTTATTGCTGCCTCAAGACCGCAGATGCATGCCTCATACTCTGCTTCATTATTTGTTACCTCAAAGTTTAGTTTGATGGCTATGGATAGGTTTTCCCCACTCAGTGTAATGAACACAATGCCGGCACCATACCCTTTGTTGTTAGATGCCCTATTAAAGTAGAGCTTCCAAACTTCACTGTCAATTGTTAGGATATCTTCATCAAGAAATTCAGGCTTGACCCAATGATCATCTATTAGAGCTGCAGCTAATTGATCAGCCATTATGCTACCCTTAACTGCTTTTCGTTGTACATATTTCAGATCATATGCAACTAATATAGCCATCCACCTTACCATCTTACTGTCAAGAACCGGCTTCTTCATAAGGAATTTCAAAGGGCTCTTGTCAGCAAGAACATGAGTTGTAAAAGAGCAGAGGTAGTGTTGCAGCTTGTGGCAGACCCATACCAAAGCAAGACATAGCTTTTCTGTAAAACTGTACTTGAGCTCATGAGATAGCATCCTTTTGCTCAAGTAATATATGGCATTTTCCTTGCTGGAGTCAAGAGCATTTTGGGCAAGCATTGCCCCTATTGCTTCATTGGTTACTGATAGATAAAGTAACAAAGGTTGTCCAAACCTTGGTGGCTGTAGTACTAGTGGGTTTAGTAAGTATTGCTTGATCTAGTCAAAAGCTTTTTAACAGTCATCATTCCATTGCTTGGAGGCTCCTTTTCTGAGTAGCTTAAAGATGGGCCCACATACATCAGCCAACTGATTAATGAATCGACTAATGTATTATAGCCATCCAAGGAAACCTTTAATCTCCTTTTCTATTTTTGGAGGTGGCATTTCTAGAATTGCCTTTGATTTAGCAAGGTCCACTTCTATACCCTTCTTGCTGACCATGTGGCCTAAGAATACTCCAGATGAGGCTCTGAAAACATATTTGGCAAGATTGAGCTTGAGATTGTACTGGCAAAGTCTAAGGAAGAATCGTCTTAGTGCCTCTAAATGTTCTTCAGAAGTGGTGCCTTTTATTACCATGTCATCCATATAAACTTCAATCTCTTTATGCATCATGTCATGGAAAATGGTAGTTGCCATCCTCTGATATGTTACCCTAGCATTTTTAAGCCCAAATGGCATAACCCGGTAGTAATAGGTGCCCCATTCAGTAATAAATGTTGTCTTCTCTTTGTCAGGAGGATGAACCATTATCTGATTATACCCTACAACCAGGTCGGTTAAGGAAACCAATTCAGAACCTGCCATGCGGTCTACCAACAGATCAATGTGAGGCAAAAGAAAATCATCCTTGGGAAAGGCTTTATTTAGATCCCTGTAATCCACACACATTCTGACTTTACCATCTTTCTTGGGAACCGGCACAATATTAGTAAGCCAGGATGGATAGTTGATGGGCTCAATGAAGTTGTGGTCTAGTAGCTTGGTAATTTCTTCTTTAATTGGTATAGACCATTTCGTCTTGAGTCTTCTCAATTTCTATTTGACGGGCTTAGCAACTGGGTAAATTGGGATTTTATGAACTACTATGCTTGGATCTAACCCTGTCATGTCTTTCGGTAGCCATGCTAAACAGTCTTGAAATTCTCTGATTATTTTCTCAATATGATCCTTGTTTGTGCATGCAGATGCAATGAATGTAATTTTTGGTATGTCATGAGTGCCAGCGTTAATGGGCTCTTTAATTGTGTCATCTTTTATTTCATTTTTACTTGATGTCTCATTTAAGTCAGATTTAAAAGTTGGAACATCAAAGAAAAATGGAGACACATAATCGTAAGAGGAAAGAGTAGACTTTTTATTGAATTCAAATAGGGATATGTCCCAATTTACATCAAACTAAAAAGTTAGACCCTCAAGTTTAGTTACATCATTATCAACAGAAGAAATAAAAGAGACAGACTCAGATTCAGAAGGCGAGTCTATCTCAGACTAAGACTCTGATTCGGATTAGGACTCTGGTACAGATTCTGGTTCAGAAGGATAAAAGGAGCTCTCCTCAAAGGACTAATTTTGCAGCTCAATTTCAGTGGGCTGGATTAAGGTGGAAGGGTCAATTTTCTCCTCCTCAACAGTGAGCATGAACACTTCATCAAAAAGACTAGCCTCCATGTTCTCTTCCCAATCTTGACTAAGTATGTAGATTGGTTCACAGTCTTCTATCTCGAGCCTGACATCAGAAAAAATTTCAAACCTGGGGATTAGTTTTCTGGTAATGGGGCAAACCTAAGGCTTAGAAAAGTTACAGTAAGGAACTGTGTCACCATCCTTTATAAAATAGCCATTTAGATTTTTGAAGTAAGGGCACATGGGCCAGTCATAAACCTCACCTCTTTTAAAGGCAGCTATTCTGTCTTTAGCCCAATTTTCCATTTTTGCAATATCTTCATCAGTGGGCTCATACCCTAGCCCAAATGGTGGCATTGCGACTGGATAGTCCAAGAAAGACTTCAAGCCCTGTTGACTTCTTCCCAAACCTAAATTAGGAAAGTAATTCATTTTTTGGAGCATGTTAGCAACAACAATATTTTCGAAGGGGTCAAAATCAAATGGAACAAATTCTTTACCCTCTTCACCCTCAATGTATTGAATGAAGGAGAAACCAGAGAGTAGATAAGTGGATAGCTAAGGCTGAATCTCAAGAATGGGAACAGAGCTTAGGATGTCTGGTCTTCCATGCATGTCCCCTTTGATAGTCACGACCCCATTTCTGAAAGAAAACTTGACTTTCTGGTGTAAGGAGGAAGGAATAGCCTTTGCTTGATGGATCCATGGCCTTCCAAGTAATAGGTCAAAACATGAAGGTACATCAATCACTTGAAATGGTATGGTGAAAGATGTTGGCCCAATGGTCACATCGATGATAGCCACCCCAAGGACTTCCCTCTTGGTATTGTTATACGCAATAGCCACCCCAAGGACTTCCCTCTTGGTATTGTCATACGCCCTTATTATCTGATCTGAAGGGGTAAAATTAGTAACTTCCAGTCCCAAGTAGCTTACTACCTTCAAAGGGCATACATTTAAGGCTGAACCATTATCAATCAGAACCATTGGCACAGTCTTTCCCCAAGCTACCACTGTAATGTAAATGGCATTACTATGGCTAGAGTCTCCTTCTGGAATGTCAATTTCTCCAAAAGTGATGGACACCCCTTTAGCAGTAGAGGTAATAAAAGCAACAAGGTTTTCAGGTGTGATATCAATTAGAGCATGGCACTGATTCAACGCCTTGCAAAGAGCTTGGCGGTGAGGATATGAGGACTGGATCAAACTCTAAATTGAGATATTGGCTTATGTTTTCTTAAGTTGTTTGAGAATAGGATCTTCATTTGGTTCAAGAATCCCTTTCAATTTGTAGGCAGGTGCAGGAATGGGTTGAATAGGTTGAGTGTTTGGGCTTGGTTAGCTCTGGATGACTTTGCCACTTCTGGTGATGGCATTAATTTCCTTAACTAGGTTAGTGAGGTCCAGGACACAGCAATAATTAGGATTTGACTCAATCAAGGAGATAGAGTCAACTCCCTTATGATTATTTATGGTATTGACTGGGTGGTTGGGTAAAGGGTTGGTATTGATATTGGGTTGGGCTTTTAGTGGTATTAGGTCATTGGAATCAATAAGGTCCTGAATTATGTGTCTAAGGGCCTTGCACGCATCTGTTTTGTGCTCAGGTGCTTAATGATAATCACACCACTCGTTTGGGTTGTAATTTTTTGGCAATGGATTGGGGACTAGTTTTGGCTCAAGGAGTTTCACCATGTTTCCCTCAAGTAGCTTCTTAAGGATAATACTCATAGGCACACCCCCTAGATCAGAAAACTACCTCCTTTCAATCTTGATAGGCTTCTTGATAGTCAGAGCATTAACTTCCCCCCCTTTCTGATTCGTTGAGGAAGTCACATTACCCTGATGAGTTGGCTTTTTATACCTTGACCCTAATGCGGTCTCTTCTTTAATCTGACCATTCTGAATCAAGTCTTCAATTTTTGAAGCAGTAGCAATAAGGGCTCTAAAGGAAGGCAAGTATTAAGTCTATAGCCTTTCTTGGTAAACTGGCAGAAGATTCTTGACAATTATATCAATTTGTTCATTTTCAGAAGGCCGATTTACCATCTAAGAAGCCTTTTTCCTCCACCTCGTAAGGAACGAAGAGAAGGATTCCTTTGCATACTGCTTGGTGGTCTCAAGGTCTCTTCTTGTTACATCGACCTCGATATTGTAATGATACTGTTGGACAAAGATATTACAAATGTCATCCCAGGTCCTTTTTTAGCGACATCTAAGTCTATAAACCATTTCACAACTGTACCAGTTAGTGATTGTTGAAATAATTGGGCTAGTAGTTCATTATCCATACCCAATGGATGCATGCCTCCCACATATACTTTGAGATGAGTCTTGGGGCAGGTAGTCCTGTCAAACTTGTCAAACTCAGGTATCCTGAATTTGGGAGGAACTCTTGCATTAGGAAACAAGCTTAAAGACCCCATATCAATCAGATCCTCTTTCTTTTTCATACCCAGCAACATCTTATCCATGCATTCTATTTTTTCCATGCAAGCCTTTATTTCAGGATTAACTTCCTTCCCTTGGAAAGAATCCGCGGGTTAGGAAGTGAAAGCAAAGGTGAGATTTGTTAGTGAGTTGTTTTTGAGGAACTTAGGTGACGAGATAGGCAATGGTGGAATGATTTCAGTGTTTGCAGGTTCTTTATCTCTGGATTTAACTCTAGAAGTGGATCCATAGACAGGATAAAAGGCAGGTTTTGGGTTAGCTTTGAATGATTTTGGGTCAGTTGGGTTTGGAGCCAGAGAGGTCTGTTCCAACATGGTACGGACATCCTCCATGATAGCCCTCCTTTGGGCCTTTACCAGATCTTGGAAAAGGGCCTCTTGCCTCTTCATCATGGTCTCCAAGTGTTGAGAGAGCTTAGCAAGAAGCTCATCAAAGATTTCATCAGCTCTGGTGGTATTGGTCTCATCTCCGGCAACAAATATCTTGTCAACCTTTGGATGGAGAGATAAAGCTGGGTCAGTTTCAAGCTTAGGTATGGAACAAAGATCATGGAATACATCAGCTTTTGATTGGGATCATGGGTTTATAATTGGGACTAGCAGTGTTTGAGTGAGATTAAAACTCTCCAAATTTGTAAGGTCTATGCATGCATGCATGTATGCATGAATAGAAAAGGTTTCATGATAATGACATACCAAGTTCTAGTATTATGGTAAATACAATCCTAAAGGAAGGTTCTATAAGTAATTACATGAGAGGGTTAAGGTGGTTTGAAGGGAACCCATCACACTAGAGATGCGATATACCTAACCACATGTGAGACAAGAAGCCTCGCATGGGTCAAATGGTATGTGCATACTCGTTACACCTCTAAAAGGATTAGAGGATACATCATGGGCTGGATCATTTCACTATTAGCAAGTAGACCTAAAGAAGGTTGCCCACTCAATATTACTTTATATCCTTTGTTTTCCTAGGAAGCTAGGGTTTTTGGATAAAGAGTCCGATGTAGTGATGCATAAAAGAGTTATTTTGCATTTAAAGCCAAACTTGGTATTTTACCAAAAGTAATCCACTTTATCTTTTATTTGAAAAAGATTTTAAGTCCTTAGTGGAGTCGCCAACTGTGCGGCCTCGCCCGAGCACCGGTCTGATCCGCCAAGGAATTGAAATGCTCTTCGAGAGAAACTCCACAATTAGAACTCACTATGAGTTTAGAAAATTGATTTTTGTATTTTGAAAGTTGAAAAATGAGTGGCCACTTCAATTTACTTATTTTAATTGGAAAAATTAAAGAAAACCCAAATTGATTGACTCCAAAAATGATTTGATTTTGTCCCAATGGAAAATATACCAATTCGCGAGTGACCAAGGAGGGCTCAGGGATCAAGTTTTGGTAATTACACAGTTGAGAAAAAATGTATTTTTCTTTAGTTCGGCTAAAATTGCAAAATAACTCTTAAAAAGGAATTTTCGTGTATGCATGAATAGGAATATAAAGATGAATGAAATAGATATATATGATGAGATGGAATGACAATTGTAAATAAATAGGCAAGATAAATCTTACTTAATTATTACAATATCAAAACGAATAAAAGAAGAGGATCTTTCCTCTAGCCCTTATGGGTACTAGGAAAAGTACACATTCCGCAACTAAGCTAATTCAAAATTAGAAATAAAAGATTAATATAAATAAATCAAAATAAAAGGAAAAAAATATTAATAAAAAAGATTTTAGAGTTGATGCCCTTCAGAATGGCAGCCTGTGTATCCCATCGAATAGGAATCAAACCCCATGCAGTTCTTCCTTCTTGTGAAGTAGGGGTTCTAAAAAAAGTGTTGGTTTATTTATTAATTTAATTCTGATTCTTAAACTAATAAATTTCATATCTTTTCTGTTTTAGACCTAAATATAATTTTAGATCTGAGTTTAGAATTTTGAGAGTGGAAAAGGGATTATACCTTTACTTTCCTTGATTTTTGGATGAATGGAACGAGCCTTGCTTCGGATCTCAACTCCACCTTGGATTCAAAAAACTTGGAATCTGAATCTTAACAACAAAAGATTAGCGAAATAGTGTGATGAATGTAAATCAAAATTGAAATTGAAACAACAACTCTTTAGTATCAAATTTCAAAAAGAACTTGAAAGTAACAAGTATATCAGTATTCAGGGAGTATTTTTGCCTTGGAATATGTGTCAAATGAACCTTAATGAGGGGGGCACCGGCGGTACGAACGATGGCATCAGCATGTCACTGGCGGCATGGGCGGCACCGGCGACATGCCGATTATCTGGTGCCGCCCTACCACCGGCATGCATTTCGTGTCAGCTATGAGGCGGCACGCGGCGGCGCCCCTCTTGAGTGCTAGCCGGCTGGTTCGACCTGTTTCCTGCTTTTTCGTCCATTTCGGGTGCATTTCAATTTCGATTCGAGCTCGGTTTGATCATGTGGGTTCGTAACTGAAAGATGGTCAATTGGAGGTGTAATTTTGAGGGTTCACACTTCTATGATCAAGCAATTATCTTTAGGAAGATTCAGACATCTAAATGCCTTCATTCTTTCCAGTCTACATTCATCAATTTTGCTGAGTACATATTGGGGAAGAGTTGAAAACTTGTTTCTGAGTGTAGCAAGAGATGCTTCCATATCTAGCTAAAAAGTTTGTATTCTATACTTACAAAACAAAGAACAAATGTTAAATAAAAACAAAAATTACTTACATAAAGAAAGAAAAAAATTGACATAAATGAATTGAATTGATCCTAATAAATAGGATCACTCAAAAATGCTTCTTCCATTATTGTTGATTCCAGCTCCAACAATGGTTTCAAACTTTGTCCATTGACTTTAAATACATCACCATTTTTTGGATTTTCAATTTCAATTGCTCCATATGGAAATATAGTGCGAACCAAAAATGGACCTGACCATCGAGAATGCAACTTTCTAGGAAATAGATGCAAATGAGAATTGTATTAAAGGACTTTTTGACCAAGAGTAAAAGATTTTCTCAAAATATTTTTATCATGAGAAATTTTCATTTTGTCCTTATACCATTTTGCACAATCATAAGCATCAGTTCTAATTTCTTCTAACTCATTCAATGGAAGCATTTGTTGAGCACCAACTTTATCTAAAAAGAAATTTAATTGTTTGATTGCCCAATATGCTCTATGTTTTAATTCTACTAGTAAGTGACATGGTTTTCCATAAACAAGTCTAAAAGGGGACATTCCAATAGGGGTTTTAAATGTTGCGATAAGCCCACAATGCATCATGTAATTTCAAAGACCAATCTTTTCTAGTGGGGTTAACCGTTTTCTCAAAAATGCGTTTGATTTTCCTGTTTGAAATTTCAACTTGACCACTTGTTTATGGGTGATAAGGAGTAGCTACTTTATGAGTAATGCCATATTTCTTCATCAAATGTTCAAAATGCCTATTACAAAAGTGCTTTCCTCCATCACTAATGATTGCTCGTGGTGTACCAAATCTAGAAAAAATGTGTTCTTTCGAAAATTTCACCACAACCCTATGATCATTTGTTCTACATGCACTTGCCTCTACCCATTTGGATACATAATCAACAGCAACAAGGATGTACAAATTACCAAAGGAATTAGGAAAATGTCCCATAAAATCAATACCCCAAACATCAAATGATTCAACCACAAGAATTGAATTTAAAGGCATCATATTTCTGGCATTGATCACAAGATTTACAATACACATGAGTGTCTCTAAACAATATAGGCCAATAAAATCCACATTGCAAGATTTTTGCAGCAGTTTTCTTTGCACTAAAGGGACCTCCACAAGCATGGTCATGATAAAAGGAGATAATATTTCTTTGTTCACTTTCAGGCACACATATCCTAATATCAAGACAATATTTAAACAAGTACGGATCTTCCCAAAAAAATTTCTTTACCTTAGCTAAAAATTTTGTTTTATCTTGGTTACTCTAATGGCTTGGCATATGACCAGTAACAAGATAATTTACAATATCAGCAAACCAAGGTAACTGTGATATGGACATGAGTTGTTCATCAGGAAAAGTCTCTTTAATGGGACAATCCTTATCAACAGATTCCACTATTAGTCTAGATAAATGATCAGCCACAACATTTTCAAAACTTTTCTTATCACGAATTTCAAGGTCAAACTCTTGTATTAACAAAATCCATTGAATCAAGCGAGGCTTAGCATCTTTTTTTGACAAAAGGTATTTTAATGCAACATGATCAGTATAGATAAATACTTTGGATCCAACAAGATAATATCTAAAGGCAAACACTACAACAAGCAACTCTTTCTCAGTGGTTGAATAATTAAGTTATGCATCAGTAAGAGTTTTACTTGGATAATAGATCACGATGGATAGCTTATTGACTCTTTGGCCTAAAATAGCACCAAGGGCATAATCAGAGGCATCACACATGATCTCAAAAGGAATACTCCAATTAGGTGGTCTAATGATGGGTGCAGATGTCAATAAGATTTTAAGCTTTTCAAAGGCTTGAAGGCATTCATTATCAAAGATAAAAGGTGTATCTTTTGCAAGTAAGTTACACAAGGGTCAAGAGATTTTACTAAAATCTTTGATGAATCTACGGTAGAAACCAGCATGCCTAAAAAGGATCGAATTTCTTTTACAGTACAAGGTGGAGGAAGGCTAGAGATTAAGTCTATCTTTGTTTTATTTACCTCAATTCCTTGTTGTGACACTACATGACCCAGAACAATTCCCTTTTTAACCATGAAATGGCATTTTTCCCAATTTAAGACAAGATTTTTCTCTTTACATCTAATCAAAACCAAGGACAAGTGATGCAAATATTCATAAAAGCTAGAACCAAAGACAAAAAAACCATCCATGAATATCTCAAGAAAATGCTCAACCATATTAGAAAAAATACTTATCATGCATTGCTGAAATGTAGCAAGTGCATTGCATAACCCAGAGGGCATGCGTCGATAGGCAAAGGTTTCAAAAGGACTAGTGAAAGTGGTTTTCTCTTGATCCTTAGGTGCAATTGGGATTTGATTATATCCAGAGTAACAATCAAAAAAACAATAGTATGCATGACCAGATAATCTCTCAAGCATTTGATCAATAAAAGGAAGTGGGAAATGATCTTTCCTTGTGACAACATTCAACTTTCTATAATCAATACAAACACGCCATCCAGTTTGGATTCAAGTGGGAATTAGTTCATTTTCTTCATTTTTCACTATTGTTATGCCAAATTTCTTTGAAACTACCTGCACAGGACTCACCCATGAACTATCAGAAATAGGGTAGATGACACCTACATCTAAAAGTTTTATCACCTTGACTCTAACAACTTCTTTCATATTGGGATTTAGTCGTCTTTGGAATTCATGGCTAGGTTTAACATTGTTTTCTAAATGAATTCTATGCATGCAAATTGAAGGACTAACACCTTTAATGTCTGAAATTGTCCACCCTATTGCTTCTTTATGATCTTTCAAAACATCAATCAGCTTGTTTTCTCATTCAACCTCTAAATCAGATGCTATGATAATGGGAAGTTTCTGATGGTCCTAAAAATGAATATTTCAATGACTCAGCAATGGTTTCAAGTATAACTTTTGTGATTTAGGAATTGACTCTTTAGATTCTGTGGGAAACAGAGGTTCAATTTTGGCTTTCCATTTGTTTGTATCCATTAGTGGAAATAGATTCTAATAAAGAATTCACCTCACTAATTGAATTTTCAACATCTAAATCCATGCCAAATTGAGTTAAACATTTCTCAAATGGATCATTTTTATTCATTTCCAAAAAACAATCATTGATCACACTTTCAATCATGTTAACTTCACAAAAATCATTAAACATATTAAGTTCAATAGTCATATTACCAAATGGATGTGGCCAAAAATGGTCTTCCTAAGATGATAGGAATTTGAACCTTTGTGTTTTCAATAGGTTGAGTATCAAGAACAATGAAATCCACTGGAAAGTAAAACTTATCAACTTTGACCAAAATATCTTTTATGAAACCTCTAGGAATTTTGACAGACCTATCAGCTAATTAGAGTATTACAGTTATGGGTTTCAATTCTCCTAACCCAAGTTGCTGATAAACAGAATATGGCAACAGATTCACACTTGCTCCTAAATCATGTAAAGCTCAATTGATTTCATGATTACCAGTGGTACAAGAAATTATCGGACAACCAGGATCCTTATACTTAATAAGAGTTTTATGTTGGAGTATGGAACTCACATGTTCAGTCAAGAATGCCTCTTTAGCAACATTTATTTTCCTTTTTACCATACAAAGATTTTTCAAAAATTTGGCATAAGCAAATACTTGTTTAATAGCATCAAGAAGAGGGATGTTAATGCTAACTTGCTTAAACACCTCTATAATGTCACTATATTAGGTACCTTTCTCTTTTGGGACAAGTCTTTATGGGTAAGGAGTTTTTGGAATATAAGACAATGATTAATTGCCTTTTTCAACTGAGTCTTTGGATGATGAAATTTCAAGATGACTCTTTTGACTCTCTTTTTGAGGTTCAGGTATATAAGCAGGTTTGATTATGCATTTTCCAGACCTAAGAGTAGTTATGGATTTAACTTCTTCATTAGAACTTGATGAACCTACCTCATATTGACCTTTTTGATTTGGAACATATTGACTTGGAAATTTTTATTTTTCCCTTTCAGCTACAATAGTTGCAAGTTGGCCCAATTGTGTTTCAAGTTTTTGAATGGATTAAGAATTTGATTGCAAAACTTATTGGTTTGATTGCATAAGCTGTTGTAAAGTATCCTCTAAGGAAGCTTTCTTCTGCAATGGAGCAGAGATTTAGGAAGCATTTTGAGGATATGGTGGATTTGAATGACCAATGTGCTTATTAGACATATTATATTGATGACTTTGATTCATTGGATGCTAGTTCTGTCTCCATGAAAAATTGGGATGATTTTGCCAATTTAGATTATATGTGGAGGCATATGAGCTATCAGTTGATTTTCCATAAGAATTGAGTGCATTTGCTTGTTCACATAATGCTTCCTGGTAATTTGACATTGAAGGACAAAATTGAGCAATATGAGATGTACTAGAACATAAGGCACACAACTCACTCCTAGTATTTGTTTGGGAATTCATGGATTGACTTAATATTAAGGCTTCTACTTTCCTAGACAAACTAGTTAGAGTAGTTTTCAAATCACTTTTATCTCTCTCTCTTATCTCATAAATAACTCATCTCTAATAAAATTAAATTAACTTATTTCAATACCAACTATAAAATGAAACAAACGAAAATAAAATAAAAAAATATATATTAATAATGAGAATATAGCAAAAATAAAATAAAATAAAATTTCTCTTTCAAAGTGTATAAAAATGAAAAATGTGCAACTAATAAAGCTCGCAGGAAAAATTGGGAGGTCACAATAGACTACTTAAGTCCCAGTTTCTTTAGGCAGATGAATAATTGGCATTTTTGACAGAGTTTATTAAGTTGTGCATTTATTCACACTTATAAACCAAAAAAGAAAGAAAAATAAAATAGACAATGCGAATCAACTTCAAAAGAATAAAATAAAAATAAAAATAAAAATTCAAATGATTCAACGTAACACAAAAAACAAAAAATATTTAACTCTTTTTTTATTATTTTTAAATAATAAAGATCCTAGAAATAAAAGAAAAAAATAATTAAAAAATAAATATAAAAAAACGTGGAACTTTATGACAAAAAGTTAAAAAAATAATAATAATAATATTGAAAATTAAAACAAATTTTTGCAGAAAAATAAATTAATTATCTATAGTAACTAACTAACCATGTAAGAAAAATATGAAACCATGCAAGAAAAATATGAAACCATGCAAAACATGTAAATAGTAATCGAGTTGTTACAGTAACCTAATTGAAATTTTCTACACTATTCCAACTCAACTCAACTTAACTCAGTACTATTGAAATTGAATATTTTTTTTTTCAAATATACAAAAACTAACAAGAAAATTTTTACAACAAAAACTAATATTATTTTATGACTAAACAGATTAAAAAAATAATAAAATAAAATAAAATAAAAATTCACAATAAGAAAGATTTAACTAGTAGAAAAATTAAACAAACCTTGATCTAATGAGCTTTCTTCTTTCTTTTCGATATCTCCCTGGCAACGACGCTAAAAACTTGTTGTGAAATTTTATTTATACTCGCAAGCGCATGAATCACTGATTTAGTAGATAAGTGGTAACAAGATTGCTCCCACGAAGAGAGCTATGAAAATAATTATAGAAAACTTAATTAAATCACATTAATTTAATTCTAATCTAGTTCCAAATAATTTTTTTTTAGATAATAATAAAGAGATGTAAAGTAAAAAGGTCAAAATAATACAATTAAAGGTAATTGAACTTATGAAATAAAATTTAGATAAAATATTATCAAGGTTTCAGAATTCACCAATATTTAATTAATAATTTTTATAATGTATTGATCTAATTTTCAGAAAATAGTTTAGAAATTAATCTTTTTATCTTCTATTGATTTTATCACTAAGCTTAATTTTATTAAATTCTCAAATATATTTTGTTTTACTTCAAAAGTGTAATTTCTAAGCATTATATGTATAAATTTAAAGGAAAATACATAATCAAAGAAAATTACTTTTCTTTCAATAAAACCAAGTATAGATAATTTTCCTAACAACCAAAAATTCATGATAGAATTAATGAAATGATATTATCAAATGAAATCAAAATCATAAACATTAAATTGCAAAATATTTAGAATCAATACATAATAGAAATTAATAATCTAACATGGTTTCATCATTCGTCTTAATAAAATTAAAAATTAGAAAGAAATAATTAAAACAACTAAATAAATAAAAGAACCCATTTTAGCAATTTGAATCCTTAATCTTGAAATCTCAACGTCTTCCTTATTTTCTCAATTCTTTCCCTCACAATCCCCTCTTTTGCTAAGCCATTTTTCTTCTATTTATAAGCATGAATGGCTAGATAACAAGTTGATGAAAAAATCAATTTTCAAATGATTTTTCTTTTTTAGCATTAAATATATGATTTTGATCTTTATATTCTTGGTTTTCTTTAGTTAGATTGCATAAGGATGGTTGGTGATACTCTTTAGTCTCCATTGCACACTTAAAGATAGTGTCATTTTTCAAAAGAAAAGAAAATGGCTTAGTTGATTTTATTAAAAAATTATTTCTTTCACAAAATTTATTATTATTATTTATGCAAGTAAAAGACTATAATTTTACTCAATTTTCAAGTTTTTACCATTTTATTTTCTATTTCATAAAAAATATCATTAAATAAAAATATTTATTTAATAAATGAATAATAAAAAATAAATTTAAGAGCTATTAATATGTATTAAATTATGCTCATAAGAAAAGCTAGCCGTTATACTATAATTAGATATCTATAAGTAGTGAGAATTTACACATCGAAACAACATAATCAACACACTCCAAAGTTTCTTAATATCCTTATCCATCTCTCGTAGAATAACTTAAAATATTTTTAGTCAACGAAATGATAGACGACATCGTCAAATTCGACCAAACTTTGTCAAACATATTTGGGAATGGTTCCCAGGCAATGACAATAAAAATTAATAATTATTATATTATTATTTTTGTTTCAATTGATTTTAATTATGTGATGGAGTTAAATTAATTAAATAAAATATTTTTAATCAAGTTATGATGATTATGAATTTTTTTTTATTTTAAGTGTTGAGTATCTGTTTAATAATTGTTTAATTATTTTTAAAAAATAACAATGTATTATTTTTGGGAGCAGAAAAATATATAATATTTTTCAAAATTTAATAATATTTTATTTTCAAAAAATAAAAAAAATTCTAGAAGTAAAAAATTTTCTCGAAAGTTAAAAAATTATTTTTCAAAAATAATGAAATCATTTTTTAGAAAATAAATTTATTTTAATTATAGGATATATATTGTGAATTATTGAAATAAATATGTGACTTGATTGTGGGTTCATACTATTATACTCTTTATAATGTAATTTATAGTGATAAATAGTGTAATGAAAAAGAAAATAATAAAGTGATGAAAAAGAGGATAATAAAGTGATGGTGTAATGTATGGATTACACTCTAAAAGGTGCAAACCATTGTGGATACCCTAAGGCTAACCTCATTGATTTGACTCATATTCATATTGAAATTAAACTATATTTGTATTATTTAATGTTATAAAAAGTAGCTTCACAAAATAACTAATAATGACAAAAACTCGACATTTAACGTGATTAATCTAAATCTACCTCACAAAATAAATTTCACTAATTAATGAATTTAATACAATCATTAATTAATCAATATAATAATTAATTAATCAAACATTCACAGTTTGTTTATAAAGCCATTTTATTTATGCATTTTATATCACACTAAATTCAATAATTAACTTTCTAATTCAACATTTAACCTAACTCTAATACAATCAAAACAACGAGCATAAGCTCCTTTTATCATCAAGCAATTGACATGCTTATCAAATTTAATTAATCTTTTTTCATGATTAAGTATGTTACTTTATAATTAAGTTATATTACTTTATAATTAAGTATATTAATTTATGGATTAGAAATAACATTTAATAATTAATCATAGATCCACGTCTTATGCGATTTTAATTACGTCTTTTTATTTAATTTTTAATTTTTTAAATTCATATAAATTTTAATGGAATCTTACGAAAATATAATAATATGAAAAAAAATGATAAAATGACATTATATAAATTGAACTTTTCAAAAGAATTATTTACTGAATGTCCGAAAAATTTTCAAAACAACTTTTGAGCTTTTATTACATGTGTAAGTTTGAAAGAGAAAGGACATTAAAAGAAGAAAAATCTTACTTAAAACAGATAGAAATGAAACAAACAAAAATGTTAAATGAGTTATGTGTGCGATTTGAGTTCTATAAAAAATGGAACTTGGCTAGGTGGAAGGGAATAGTTGTCATTATTATTATTAATGAGTCTGAAATCATCATGAACTGTAGAGGGAGGCTCTCACGAGATGTAAGACCTGCATACAAAAAAAAAAGAGGGTCAAAGGCTTCCGAAAACTGACTTTCGAGAGAATCTCCGACGCTCAAGTCAACAAACCAGTTGAGAGAGTTTAGGCTAGAGAGAGAGGCTAGAGAGAGAGATCTATCTATTTTACTTTTGTCCCTTCTATATATAGAGAAAAATGGGGACCCCTTATAGAGGTCATTTTTGTCCCTCATCAATTATTATTATTTTATATTAATTAATTATCTCTTAAGAAGATAAAATTAAAATTAATATAACTTGGCTTCATTACAATATAAGTTTTTACAAATAAAATTTTATAAATTAGAAATTAAAAATAATTACAATAAAATAAAATGAAACAAAAAAAAAAATTCAAAGCCCTTTGATTTTATTTTTACTGCAACCCATTCCTGCAAGAACAAAAAAAAAAAGGCAATAGTAATCTAAAAAATACTTTAATAAAAGCATAATAAAAATAATAATCTTTATCTATTTCCTAAAAGAAAAATGAATTATATTCATACGTTTTCAAAACTTTGTAAAGGCGCGCCAAAATTAAAAGCTAAATAAATTAATTCAAGATTCAAAATTAGTTGTCAAAATGATTTGACCTCTAAAATTATCTTTTTTGGCTACCAAAATAATTTAAGATCTAAAATTAATTTTCAAACATCACCTTAATTTGATTCAAAAATGAAATTATTTCACACCAAACCGAACCAAATTATTTAGTTCTAAAATTAATGAACCTAAAATTATATCACTTCAATTTAAGAATTTTGTTTTGCAGGTCTAATCCTTATCCTTGCCAAAAAATATAAAATAAAGTCTATTTTTGTAGAATTTGTAAATCTTCCCAAAAAAAAAATTATTTATTATTTTGTATTATCAAATTAGGCCTAAGTCATCAATTAATTTAATTAATTTCTTTAATCTGTTAGGGTTATATTACTTTACCAAAATTAATTTTATGATTATTGATCTCTTTCCTTTACGTAATCACTGTCAAAGATATCCATAAAAAGTCTCAAAAATAACTTTAAATGCAGTGATAATTTCATCAATTTCTTTAATTAGTCAATAATTAAGTAATGCAATGATTTTATGTACAAATTTGATTCTATTTTTTTAATGGATTTAAATTTGTAATCTCACAATTCAAAAACTTATGACCATTAAATTATTAATTTATTATTGAATCATATAATTTCATTGGTGATAATATTAAATTTATAGTATCATATATTATAGTTTATTATCAATCAATTTTAAGCATTAATTTTTGTAATTTTAATTAGAAATAAGGTAAAAATATAATAAAAATTTTAAGAAATTTTCAGGTATTACAAATTAGTTTAAGATAAAAAAAATATATTTTAATTATTTAAAAAATAAAAAATCTCCAGATCTTTGTTTCGTCCTATTCTACATCGAACCGTTTCATTAGATCCAAATCTCCGTACTGAACAGTTCCAAATGTACATAAATTATTATATCACGATACGGTTCTAAAGATTCAATTTTAAAAATCTCTAAAATTCGATTCCGCTATGGAGATTTTTCAATCTCCGGATTCCCCGAAATCATGCTCACTCTTAATATGCATGTTATGTCTTTTGAGAGTTGGTTCTTTTTTTTTTTCTTTTTTTATTTTTCTTTTTTCAAATATTAAGAAAATAAAATAAATGAAAAGACCCTTAATTCATGAAAAGTCATTTTTAGATTATATAATTCCAAATTTTAATTTTAACACTTTAGTTTATGAAAATAAATAATAATACTAAAAATAATAATAATTTTACTTTCTAAAACTAAAATTAAAGTAAAATTTAAAAATATGCAAATTTAAAAATCCTATTTTAAGATAAAAATTAAAGAAAAATTGAAAATCATAAAAATTTACTAAAATTAAAATAATTATTTAATTTACTAAAAATTTTATAAATTTATGATTTTACTGGTCAAACTACAATGTCTACATTATTATAGGCATTTTAAAAAGTTGAGGGGGCCAACCCTCAACTATATATGGCTCTGTCACTGGTTTCAAATAACTCATTATCCGAATAATCACCGAATTGTTTTTAAATATATACGTAAATTTAAGATATTTGATTTAAAGAATAAAATAAATTTGTATAAACAAAAAAGAACTTAGTTATTTAGGATAATTGATTAGTTGATATTTAATATATTTGATTTGATTACGTGACATTAAATTATAAATGTTAACATTTCAAAAAAATAGTATTTTGAGTTTGTTGAATTTAATGAGATGATATAAAGATGTGCATCTGAATAATTATTTTAATTTTATACCATCATGATACGGTCATAGTTGACACCTATTGACTTTAGTGTACTAGGCAGAGTTGGTAAAGAAAAAAAAAAAGGTATCCACTATCAGGGTCACCTGCAACACCCCTGTTCCATAGTTAATCCCTTTCTGCCCCTCCAAAATGATATTTTTGCCCTTTCAATTTATTTTTTAGCCTTTTTCAGCTTTCAATTTTTTCACTTTTTCATTATCCAAAATACTTTCACCTCCATTTGCCTATAAATAGGCCTTTATTTCCTTCATTTTTCCTTACCCTAAGTCTTGTGTTGATAGCTATCCACTAGTTCTTATTCTCTCTCTCCCTCCAATTAATCATACTCTTAATTAATTAATTAATCCACATCTTAATCAAATTAATTAATTAATCTTTTTAATTAATTAATCCATAAATCGATCCAATCCTCTATCATCATCCACTCTCTTTGAGTAGGATCCCCAATATCTGGAATTGATAGAACGAAACTTTAATTCGGTAAAATTCTTTGCCCATCACCCACTTCAAGAAAGAAGGTATAACATTTTCTCTCACCTACCAAAATTCTCAAATCAAACCAAATCAATCTTATCAACTACTAAACCATTTATTTAATCATGGATTAAACTATGTGGATTTTGATCTCTATTCAATGGGATACGAAGGCACATTTGAAATCTAAATCTAAGTTGCAAATCTAAATCCTAATTAATTTTCCCTTTTTATTTTCAATGTGTATATTTTTATTTATATTTTATTTTATAAGAAAATTTGTGGTCTTCCTACAATTCCATAAGGATGAGAGAAGCTATCCCATTTCTTAATTAATGTTATCAAATGTAATTCAATTATTTTAGGGTTAAGGAGTAATGTATGGTTCTCCTAGAATCAATAGGGACTAGAGTTTGAATGTTTTAAATTATTAGCTCTTTATTTTCCATACATCCATAATTATGCCATGATCATTTGTCATTTATATTTGTCATCCATGAAATCAATTTTATTAAGCCAAATTAAATTTAGGAGGCAAATTTAAATTATTTAAAATTAAAAACCTTGTCCCCAAATCTTTTTTTGTTTCAAAGACTAGTGATTTTATCCTTAGATAAATTAATTAAAATTAATGGGTTTTTCCTTTAATTTTTCTATTTTAAAATTAATTAGGGCAGTGACTCCAAATTATTTTCAAAATTACCCATCTGAACTGAGGGATCCAACATGAATCCAAACTTAAATAAGCATTTCGATCCCCTTTTAATGAATCAGGCTAGTACTTGGGTGATGTCTCATAGTGAAGAGAAATAAGTAAAGGTAAAATAGAGTGAATTAATATTAATAAATAAAATGAACAAGTGTCACAGACAAGATTAACTTCAAACATAGCAAGTATGAAATATCTAAATAATAGATACGTCTCAAGAGCACCAAAGTGACTCTTTACTCTGACATTTTTATACTCATAATTATGAGAAGCAAAAAAGAGAAATCATGAAATAATATTAATTTAAGAAAGCTTATTTAATTATATATGTATCTTAAGAGTATGAAAGCAACTCTTTACTCTGTTATCCTTACATTTATAACCAACGCTTATAAGTAACTCTTCACAACTGTTAACAGACAGAAATTAATTGCTAGAACAATATTCATTATAAATGTCATAAAGTTAACAGTACACTACAACTGTTAGCAAACAAAAAATAATTGCCAAAACAATATTCATTAGAAAAAATCATAAAGGTAATAGTATACTACAGCTATTGGCAAACATAAAATAATTGCTAGAACAATATTCATTAGAAAAAATCATAAGGGTAACAGTAGATAAGATTGTGACTCACCACTTTCTTGGGAATTACCTTAAGTAATTACATCAACGTTTTCATCCAAGTTTCCAATAGACTAGCAAACGGGGTCATTTTGATATTAGATTTCTAAGACTGTATATTATTCATTACTTTTCAAAAGGATTCAAGAACATATTGAACTCTTCCATATAGATGTGTCTCAAAAATCTGCAGAATATTATCTAAAAACTCCTTACTCAAATCATCCTTGATGAACTCAATTTTGTCTTCATGATTATTGGACAAGTATCCAATATTCTACATAGAGTATTACAATTCCATCTTGCACACTTGGGATAGACTGCCATTCTTTTTGCTCTTCTTTGCTTTGAATATGAACTCCTTCCTAACACTAGTAAGCTTTTATCAAGAGTTTCATCGAACTCTCTTGATAATCACACTTTGGCTTCTATGAACTAGCAAATCTCCTTAGGAATACCTAGATGTGCAAGCACCTTCATTCTTTCTAACCAACATCTATTGGTCTTTCTAATCACGTCTTGAGGAAGGGTGGGAAATATGATCTTAAGTGGTGCGAGAGATGCTTCATAACTATTTTGTTGTTAAAAAAAGGATGAATGAAAGAGAAAAATTTATAAAGCCACAGATGAATAACAATAGGATTTCTAGAGAGAAAAGAGAAGAAGACCTAGAGAAAAGAAAAAAAGATCCAGAGAGAAAAAAGAAGGATATCCAAAGAGTTAGAAAGTGGGAAAGTTGCAAAGAGTTTGAAGAGAGAAACAGTATGAGGAGAAAAAAATGGAGATCCATAAAAGAAAGAACTAATGAGAGAGGAGCAAAATGAGAGAAATTTAAAATTAAGTTTAACATTATATCAAGGACATAAAATGATTTTTTTTAATCCTTAATAATAATAAATTATTTAACTGAATTAAAGGACATTTTAATAATATCGATGAAATTATTAAATTACTAAAAACCTGTTAAAATGACATAGTTTTAATGACTTATATAGATTACTTAAGAACATTTAGGTCAATTTGAACATATGTCTTATATTTAAGAAAATATGATTGCGTTTGGTTGGCAGGACAAGACAACCAAAGAGTAGAGAAAATAAAATATCACAAGACAAGACAGAACAAAATTTTATCCTGTCTAGTATTTGGAACAACTGAAACTAGGACTAGACATGTTATAAAGATGACAATAATGCCCCTATCAACTAAATATTTAATTTTTTAATAAAAATAGTCTAATAAACATTTAAAAAGCTAAAAATAAAATATTTTAATGTGTTAAATATTTATATATACTATTTAATGAATAAACAAATTAAATTATAAAAATATCAAATATTTATCATCAAACATAATATTTTTAAATAAAATATAAATAATTATAAGAAATTAGAAATAAAATATAAAAATAAAAAATTGATTAATACTCATTAAATAAAAAATTAAAAATGAAATATAGATATTTATTTTATTATTTGGTTTCGGATATTTTAAAAAATGAATTTTGCAAGCCTATTAAAAAAATATTTTCTTTTTATATTTAGTAGTTAAACATTACAAAAATTTATTTTGAAGAAAAAAATTATTCATTCTACATAACTATAATAAAAGAAAATTCATAAAAAATATTTAAAAGGAAATAAACTCAAAAAAATAAGTTTTTATTCATGTGATGATAATTTTGGAAATAGAGTGCTAAATTTCAATTTCCAATGAGAGACAAACTTATCCTCCCTATATGTGGAGGACTCAAATTAAGTATTGGGATAGGACAAAATTCAATTTTTGTCTAGTTCTTAAATGTTAGACTGGTTATTTTAGTGCTGTCCTGACTAGTTATTTTAGTACTATCATGTCCAGTCCCTAAGTGTCAACCAAACACAACCTATAAGAACTATTTTAGATACAAAAAACTTTATATAAAATAATAAAAATATAAACTTAATAGTTTAGATAGGATACGGATACAAATATAGTTAGGATACCACACTATCCATACTATACTCAAACCCAATATTATTTTTTCGGTTATGAATTTACCCATATTTGTTGTCTAGTCAATTCAAGTATTACTCATTTTAGTCAGATAAAATTCAAGTAAATAAATATAGATAAGATACAAATTATCATCCATAATTTCATCCAAACTAGTCCAGAAAGATGCAAAATATTTAAAATAATATATTTTTTAATATGTTAGAAGCTTTGAAACTTGTAAAAATCCAAGATTAATGTCTTGGTTTAGACTTGTGTCTATTCAAACGGTCCGTGAGAATATATGCTTTATAATGTTAAACAATTTAAATTTTAATGGCCCATTTGTTTTGAGGAATTTGAGAAATAAATTTCGTAAATTCTATTATTACAGCTCAGTCTTTTATTTAGTGTAAAAAATTAAATGAAATTCATTAATTATAATCCAGTCTTTAATTTAATTTGAAAAATTAAATTAAATTTATTAAAATATATCATACTGTAAAATCTTTAAAAAAAATAAAGTATTTACTCAATGAGTTTTTTATTTTATAATTTTTTTTCAAATTCATCCTGTCAAATGATGTCAAAGCCTAACCGTTATATATATATATATATATATATATATATATATATATATATATATATATATGTTGTACTAAAAAAACATATTATTGCAAGTCATATGCAACGTGGGCCAAGCGTCGAATCCAATGGAGAGTTTAAGGGGGTCCAATAAGAAAATATCTCCAAGTCCCAAAAAAATAACAATAAAAAATTTTTTTTTTTTTTTTGGCTCATTAAAAAAAAATTCTTTTTATTATATGCCATGTAAATATCTCTTATGTTGCATAAAGTGTAAAACATACTCAAACAAAAAAAATAAAAAATTCCTTTGCATGTATTATTGCTTTATTGACCTTTTATGAAAGCGTAAAGCTTGACAAATGCGTTTTCTTTTTTAAGGTAAACAAATAAAAATAATTCAATATTATAATCTTCATTTTGAATTTTATAGCTATATTTCATTTTCGTTCAATAGATTATAAAACAATATTTACATCAAATATTTGCTCATAGTTATACAATTTAAAAAAAAAATGATTTTAGCTAATAAACTATTACCTTTTTTTTTTTTAGAGATTAAGATCTTACAAAAATTCAATTCAAATGAATTTTATTTTATTAATTTTTATGCGATAATTTATAAAATGTAATTTTTTTTACTATAAAAAAGAAATGATTTCATATTAAATAAAAAAATATCATTCTTCAAAGTTTAAATTTAATTAAGATTTTATTTTTTTTGAAATGAAACTTAATTAAGATTTGATTTCCATATTATTAGTTATTTTTAAATAAATATAAATACTGAAAAATAAAACAAATTGAATTAATTATCAATGTACATCGCTTGAAAAAGTTCCTGCAAAAGAATTCAATTCAATTATATTAATAGAATTGAATTGAATTTTTTCCAGCAAGCTTTTCCAAACGGAGCCATAATATTTTGTAATGTGAGGGAGAATGTATTCAAAACTTAACAAATATAATCTTTTTTAAAAATTATATATATAAATAAAATAAATGTATGAAAAATGTTTTATCAGAACTACATGTACAAGGTGGTGCAATGGCATATACAGCTCAAGAAAAATTGCCACTGTTGTACTATAGCTGTCACTTATGCATAATATATAACTCTGGTTCTTTAGACGAAGCAGGCTTGACAAAAGAGAAGTCACCTTCATTCCTTGTTGCTTCGTCATGATGGGGTTCGGTCAGTTCAATGGTTTGATCATCCTGACTGGTTCTTTCAATCAAGTTGGTTGTTGACGGCGTAGGTGACAATGCCTCAGCTTCCATATCAGATATGTCTTGATCTTCATAGGCATATGAGTGGGTTGAATGCCCCGTGGTTTTGAATCGTTGCAATGTGCGTCCAGAAGAGTGCAAAGTTGATGCTGGACTTGAATTTCCACCCAAGGTTCTAGTGGGAGACTTCCCTCCTTGCCTGTGCTTCTTTTTTGCAGCCATATGCCACTTCTTAAGAGCCTTGCTTGTTTGGTCATCAAAGATTGATTTCTTCATATGTGAACCCATCTGAAAGCATTCATCGATGGCGATTTTCATTCAGCAAGCAGCGTGATGGAATTGAACATAAAAGAGCTCACATGCAAATTTATGCATATGCATAATCTTAGGTTGGTCAGACAACAATGTACGCAAGAACTTTTAAGTTTGGTCTAATATTGAATTAATGCTAGAAGCCTGGTTTGGCATCTAGCCATTCGAAATTGGAAGTTATATTATACATACATATATATATATATATATATATATATATATATATATAACATCACTTATTTTCATTTCACTAGTAGAAAAATAGATGGAAGTACCTGAGTTACAAGGGCATATAATGGAAGTGTGATGTAGCTGCAGAGAAATAGGACCCCAACCCTGCAAGGCCACAGCAAAATGTTAATCCAGCTGTCAGTTTAAAACAAAAGATTAAACGCCTAAAACCTACAGCCTTTTCCAAGGAGGCTTAATTGTAGAAATGCCAATTTATATCAGTGAATCAGTGAATGTTCAATAGTACTACAATAGGTAACTTTTAATTATGACATTCTATAAATACATTACTAGAGTGACAAGTCTCACGGGTGGCACATACAGAAACATAAATGCTTACCCTAACGCAACCTTTATTATTGCAAGCTTGAAATTGGCATGGAAGCAAGATTTTAACCCAAATGAGTACTGGCATAAAATAAAATAATTGTTAGCGAAGTATACAGGGACTGAAAATTGGACAAACTGAAAGGAGGATGCAAGGCTGGTGAGGACAGTCCTTACCCATATCCACAGGAAGTACGTGATTTGGAAAGCATTCTGCAAGCACCAGGAAATAAGTCAGAGAAAATTATTAGATTTTCTTTGGAAGGAAAGCAAATCATAAAACTCTCAAAGATTTCTAATCAGTGATTGTTTAATAGAAAAACAAGGTCCATAGGCAGTGAAATAAACAAATAGCCATAAATCATAATAATGTATGGATCTTTACAATTGGATTTGCTGTTAATTCAAAGTCTGCAAGCATGGAGTTCATATCAAACATTCACACTTCTATATATTATATGTATTTTATATTTATCCTTAAACAGAGGCAAGGTATATTTAGTGTATCTGCAAAAGAGAAGGCCATTCAATACCTGAAATAAAGCAAAATGGATAAGATAAAGAACTAATTGAGGCCGAGCGAACCAAAAGTATTTGTCTGAGCCTTGCACGAGAGGCATCCCTTGTACTACAGCATGTCTTTCTGCAATTTCAAGAGCCATCTTTGTCAGAATGGCTTGAAGCTCCGTTCCAACAGCCAAGATTATCTGCAATCAATTACTAAATCATTAGAAAATTGATTTTTCTTCTTACTTTGAACAAATAAGTGTCATGAGGAGCAGAGTTCTTACAATTATAGGGATTATAGAAGCCCAAAATAATGCTTGCCATCCTAAAAGAAACAACAGTAAAAATTGTTAGTCTAGTATAATATTTCCAACTTCAATTTTTAAATGCTTATTCGTTCCCAATATCTTTTTAAAAAATGAGAAAAGTGCATTACCTTTAACATTTAGCAGCAAGAAAATGACAAAGGATGCCCACAGAATAGGACTGTCAACAAATTCAATATTTCAGGTTGACTATTACACAAAAACTTGATTGATGAATGATAAATTGTGGAACCAAGGAGCATGGCATAACGAGAGCTATCAAATGAAGAAATATTAATGATTACCTTACTCCAACGACAACCTTGAAATCATCCTCTAATGACCTTTTGATGTATTTTTGAAAGTTAAATTTAGTTCCAGGAGCTAAATGGACCTACAAATATAGCACTGTCAAAATAAGAGTAGCCTATCCAACACCAGAAGATGTATATTGTGCTTTGAAAACTCACTGTGATAAATCCATTGCGCAATGTCAAGTAATCAGACTTGCTAACAGACCTAAAAAATTGCCGGAAGAAGCATCCCTGCATGATATATAAACATATAGAATAAGGATAATAGCAAACTGGAAACATAAAATGTGATTATATTCTAAATCCTAAAAAGTACCAAACTAAACTAGTCTTCAGTACTTGAAATTGTCTGGAAGAATATATCCGAGTCAAATTTATATAAAGCACAACCATGTATTTTTATCATATGTTTTCTGAACCAGAATCATTTCTCTCTCTTTTTATATCATCAATGTGATCAGCCATTATCTGAACAACATTATTGAGCCGCATCTAATTACAAATTATATTCCATATTGATTTTCCAAATTAGGAAAAAAATGAATGAAAATGAATATGTGCTAGACCGCAAGTTAAGTGAAATATATCTTACAATATAGAAGTAAAAAGGAATTCTAGTCCAGAAACTAGTATGTGCTCTCACGAAAGAGGTCTCATGAGTAAGCCTGAATCTTGAAGGATCTGCACATAAAAGTACAACCAATTCAGCAATGCATGCGACATGCAGACTCAGTTATTAAAAAGTAAATGTTTAAAATCACGTTTGAGATTAGAAGGCTGAAAACTTCAGGCTGCAATTGCAGAGAGGGTGATAACATACCATTTGAAAACTCATAATCATGGGACATAGTCTCCTGCTCCCATACCTTCCAGCCACGAATCTGTACGAAGTAATGTTGTTAACTAACTACAGATCATCAAATATGAATTTTTTTTTTTTTTTTTATGAGTCTTCAGCTACAAAATTAACTTGGTACATTATAACTAATTAGAAGGATGTAGAATTATCAACAAGCTAATCTACTTTGATATAAACTCAAATGACTGTTTCTAGCTAATTCACTATAGTAAACCTTAATCTGAAGGTTTTCCTTTCTAGCAATGGACATATTCTATCCTGCTTATTTTGTGAATAAATGAGAACATCAGAAAATTTTAATAAAACAAACATTCCCATACCTTTAGTCTTCCAAGCATCATGGTTGTTAAACTATATAACACATGAAAGACCGCTAAGAAGAATATGAGGATGTGTAATTGATGCAATCCATCAACTGATATAAGCGGTTCATACCCCTGTAAAATAGAACAAAATTAACTATACTTGATCAAGATAGGATTCCAAGTCATTAATGCATACAGATATGGAAAAAACTTCCAAGAGCATACTGAAGTGATAGGACTGATATAATTGACTAGAAAAACGAATTCCTGAAAAGCAGACAATTAAATTGCAAATAGCAATACTGCAGAATGGCGGATACTAATCATCATATGTCAGTACCAAGTGATAAAACATTTTTTTTTTTTTTTTTTAAAAAAAAAGGAAAAAGAAAAAGGTTTATAGATTTCAGTAGATATTGCTTTGACTTATTTTTTTTTTCCCTCAACATGTAACTCAATTTCTAAGACACTGCATATAAATCTAAAGGTCACTACAAAAACTGGAAAGGGTTATCTTTCTCTGATTTTGAATGCCATTAGCAAGCCATAAAATGTAATCTGCAATAGCTAAGGTGGTAAATCTTTATTTCAACATATAAGAAAGGTGTGTGCTTTATGTTACACTTGATACAACTAGATTTGAGTCCAATTCAGATTGACAAGAAAAGAAACAGCAAGTTTTAAATTATGAAAGCAACATGGAAGGTCAAAATCATTCAGTGAAGGGTGAGAACTTGTATGTATAAGACAGTGATATAATACTCTCAATTTTGCATGTATAAGATATTATAAGCAAATGTAAGGTAGAACTTATTGAAATGGTTTAAGATGCAGACAAGGTGTTACTAAGCACAAATTAATTATTTCATAATTAACAAAAATGTATATTAAAGATTGAATTATTTTGTCTAGGCAGCTTAATTCAACATTCTAAACACAATTCTTTGCATTTAGGTATACATTTCTCCATAAGACAATTAAAATCCATTTCATCCCTCACGATTTAATAAGAAACACGTAGATTACATTTAGCATGCCCCAATGGTGTACTAACCATAGCATGCCTTTTTGAACTGGTCGGTCCAAACATGAAAAAAACATTTAGATGCATCAAGTTTCTTATAATTTAGTTTTGGTTTGTCTGGCAGACTGGCAACCACTTACTCACCACTAACCAAAAGAAATATTCAGAAAAACCTTCTCTGCTTTGTTGGCAGTCAAATATTCCTTTAAGGCTATCATCACTCATAGTCATAGAGTCATAGTTTTCATCAAGCACGCTGCTTTATGCTTCAAGCACCAATAAAAAAGTTTAAACTCAATGACAAAGAAACCAACTTGCAACATATTATACACTCACCGTTTTGCATTTAGAACTGGTTTCAGCACCTGCTAGAAATCTTCGTTCGAACCACAATAGCCTCCGGCGATGTTCTTCTTCAGTTGTGTCATTTACATTATCGGACCGACATGGCAACATAGTGTCTGCTACCTTTTGGGGGATACATATTTTTGTAATATATGTCTGCCCAAAAGTGAGCAGCAGTGAAATGAATCCTAGAACCATCAGCTCTGCAGTCATCATTTCAAAGTCAAATAATCAATACCACAAACAAACATTTCACAAAAGAATACCAAATTTCAAAATTGTTTATTGTGTTTCAAACTCAGCATCATAAGTAACAAAGACATTTCTTTTGAATGATAATTTGTGCCAAATATTGACTATAATCGATAGACTCCATTGGCATGGCTTCAATGGAATAATGGCCTAACAAAATGGGTAAGTATCAGAAAACATTGTTTCTTACCAGATTTAACCTTCTCTAATGCTTCAAATAGAGCTCTCTTGTGCCTCTCTGTCAACCACTGAATTGAAAAATTCATTGAGTTCAGGACAAAGACAGCTAGAATTAATGACTCGACATGGCAAGATCACAAATTCAAGTGACAATTCTTTGAACAAAGTGAAGCAAACATCTGAAACTTTCCACCGCAAGGTCTTATTGCATTTGTATAAAATTTAAAAAGAAAGAGTTAACTTTCCAAGTAATTTAGCACCACATGTTAAATTCACATTGAAAGCTACAGTTTTAGGACAAGAAGCAGAGGGGAAAAATTAAGAATAAAACATACCAAATGCATTAATCTCACAATATATAACCGGAAAAGGTCCAAAATTTAAGAGAGAGAGAGAGAGAGAGAGAGAGTTTTTTTCATTTTCTGAATCTGTATTTAATTAATTCTTGTCTACAGAACATAATTGAAGAAGCAGAAAGCATTAATGGTTGAAACTTAAAAACCTCCGAACCAACAAGAAGTAACGAAAAAGAGTAAAGAATTTGGTTATATTAGAACCAAAAACGAAAACCCATGTGGACAAAGCAGTGAAGAACATGAAAATAAGGCAAAAAGAGTATTTACAGACAAAATATGTACCGTTCCAAATTTATGAAGACCCTTTTCCAATAAAATAGAAACCATAATCATAACAGCACAAACACCAGCTACTGCCCAAGTGGGTGTCTGATCAAGCTTCCTCTGTGTCCCACTACTATCACTAGCTGCCATAACCACCATTCCTCCACCATACAGCACCACCACCCAGAAAAACAGAGAAAACAGCAATTTCATCTTCATTTCTAAACAGAGAGCAAAACAGACAAAAAGAAAAGAAGAGAAAAACAAGAACAAGAAAACTGATTTGATGGTTCTTTTATGAGAAAACAAGAACAAGAAAACTGATTTGATGGTTCTTTTATGAGAGAAATGAAAAGGAAAGAGAAACAAAGAGAAGGCGCATTTATTATTGAAAAAAATTGAGTTCTTATTTATGGAGAATGAAGTAGCAGTCTCAGCTACTACTTAATAACAGTAAAAACACGGTTTCAGCTTTGCTTAAAAAAAAAAAAAAAAAGGAAACCCAGGGCTAATCTTTTCTTTATAACACACAACTATTCCTGATTTTTTTTTTTTCAATATGAACAATGGCAGTTTCTCATTTGGTGAGAAACAGAACAGAAGTCAATGGTTTTTTAATTTTTTTTCAATTTACAATAAAATAAAATAAAAGATAAGAAGTACCAGAAAAAGAAAGAAATTAGGCCAACTCAAAGAAAGGCCGCGTTGGTTTACTACCTAATGAAGATTGAAGGCATTGATTGAGGAGGCGAGCGTAGGACAGACAGGACGGTGCAAAGAAACAAAAACTTTTTTACTTTTTTGTCCCTTCATTAGGAAAATTCACGTACTAGCGTACAACATAAATTATTTTACATTATATCTCATTACAATATATTAAATATAATCTAAAAATATATTTAGACTTTCCCATATCCAATTAATAATTACTTATAATTAAAAAACCTATTTATTTGAAATTATGATTTTATTATTTTTTCTTAAGCAAAACATATTCATATCCAAAATTTCACTATATGTTACATTTATATTCACTAATAACGGCGGAGAGAGGGTTCCAGAGGAGCTATATATCACAGAGTTAGCTTTTTATATCGACTAATCCGCACGGCACTTAGTTCTTTGATTGTCAAAAGATGCTAAGTAAGCCTTTGATTGTGTGTAGGAAGAGATTCGAGAGCAAAAGAGGTTAGGGAATGCTTAATTTTATTAATAAAGAAAGTTTTACAAAGGTTGAATGGAAAGAGCTTCAAGCTAATATCCAACTAGCATATATATTACAAATAAGGGGGGATGAGCTATTTATACTTGTTGATCTCCCAAATGTGTGGCTACAATTTAATCTCTAGAATTTTCTAGGCTATTATGTACAATGAAGCTTCCTAGAAATGCAGCTCCAGAAGTCTCTAGAAGCTTTAAGGTCGGTTGGATTTGTTGGCACAAGCTTGCGAAACTTTCTAGAGAGCTCTAGCCAATTCTACTACAAATTGGCCTACCAGGCCTGCTATTGCGCACTGGCAGCAACTTTTGGCGCTCGATGGACGGTTCCAGCGCCTGCTGGGTGATTCTCGCGCGCACTGGTCCTGCCCGGCCTGCTGGAAGGTGCTATAAATCTCTAGAAGGGACTGGCAGCGTTGGGCGCTCATTGGCGCGTGCCTCTTGCTGGCCTTGGCCTATCGTTGGCAAGGATTCTCGCCAATTCTACTTATCTTGCGCAGACGGGTTACGCGTTGGCACGCTGTCGCGCTCAGCGTGCCCGCTGGTTGGCCTATCGTGCCAGACTTGTATGTTTTCTTGCAAGTTGGCGCTGCGCTAAGCCTGATTCTGCCTAGGCGAGGGTCGTTGGTTCCATCCGCTTGCCAATTATGCCCAATTGCTCTCCCACCAGCCCATAGGTTAGCCAAGTGAGGCTGCTTTGGCCGATTTTCACAAGCATTGCGGGCTTGGTGCATAGCACAATTCGCGGATCGTAACACATAGCTCCCAAAGCTTCTAAAATACAAAATTATTTTTGGTATATAATTATTAAATTTTGGCTATATTCTATATCTAACCCTCTTGAATCTAGATGAATATTTTTCCTAGATATATAAAAAATAAATTAATTATAAATAGCACTTAGTATAAATTATAATATAAAAAATTTGACCACCTTTTAAAAATTTTTTCTGACTCCATCCCAGATAGCTAAACATATACATCTAGTATAAATAATTCTTATTGTTACAAAGATAGAAACCATATAACTCATAACGTATCTTGGTGAATAAATGAATTATTTTTATTTTATAATCAAAATTTAATTTTGAATTTAATATTAAAAATAATTTTTTATTGACTAGAATTTACATTTTATATTGAGCATTTTAAAAATAATTTTTAAACAAAAATGTGCTATTGAATTAGCTCAAAAATTTGTATGAAAAGGCCAATTATTGGGTAAAATGCACTGATAATCACTAAACTTTTTATTGTTTTCTACTTTAGTTATAAACTTTAATGTTTTTCAATTTAATCGTTAAACTTTAATATTTTTTCATCGTTAAGTCATTAAACAAATTTAGATGAAAAACTCACCGAAAACTGATATAGCATTTCACGTAGGATGATAGAGCACTATATTGGATGACATTAGTTGGATATGTATGACATGATGTGGCAAAAATAAAAAAATCACTTTCTTATATAAGTAATAAAAAATTTATTTTTTATTTTTAAATAATAAAAATTTTAATTTTGAAATAAAAAATAAAAAAATGGGTTCTTGATCTCTTCTGCTTACAACTTTTCACCATTTCATAGACATTTCCATCTTTTGCCTCTCTCTGCTCTCTAGGCTCTCTCCCTTTCTCACAAACTCATATAGACCTGATTCGTCACACTCAACTCGCCCAAACAGACCCGACTCAATCACAACCCTCCTTGACTTGCCTTCCTTCACCGGTTCTCTCTCTATGTTGTTGACTCGCCTTCTCTCTAATTCACATTCACAGATACCCATTCACCTCTCTTTATCTCTTGTAGGGTGTCAATTTCATCGAGTTTAAGAGACAAGCAACAAGAGGATCAGCAAGGAGGGTCAACCGCTTGTGGGTTTGAGTTTGAGAAAGATTGAGGAATTACCAAATCCCAAATCTAAATCCCAGTCTTCTATCTTCCTAACCACTTTAATCCTAGGAAACATTAGCATGGTAATAGAGCCTTTTAGCAAGGACCAACTCCTCAAAATCCTACAAATAGCCATAGTTCTTTACTCTGACATCCTCAACTTCATCCATATCATAGCTAATGACGACATCTCTCTTTGTAAGCTCTTCATCAGTGGTCTAATAGCTTTGAAAGAACCCAACAAGAAATTTGATGGAAGGATGATTGTTACCCACTCAGCCTGTGCTAGACAATCGAATTTTAGGGCTGATGGCACTGATGTTTTGATGAGGAAAATTTATTTTGGAAAGCTACCATTTGATATACCTTTAGAGAGCACTGGTTCATCACCACCATCTCCATCACTATTGAAGATTGATTTTTCATTGGACAAATAAAATGGGTATACTTTATGTCGAATTGGGGTTTGAAATGCTCTTGATTTTATGATGAATTGAGGTATGAGTTGTTCTTGATTTTTTATTTGGTTGCTTTGAATACGATCTCATAAAAAATCAAAAAGCGGAAGGAAGGAGATAGAGAGTGAGCTATTGAACACATAGAGATGGTGGTGGTGATTTGTTGATAGTTTAGTGAAATTTATTTAGTAAAATTCAAATCAATCCCAGATTTGATATGAAAGTTAATTTTTTAATTTTTAAGTTTATAATTTTAATATTCAAAAAAAAGTTTATAATTTTAATATTTTTAATTTATTATTTAAAAATAAATTATTTATTTTTTAATTTTTGATTGGATAAAAGTTTAATTTTTTTTAATTTTAATAATATGATGTGGCAATCTGACATGTTCAACTTAGTTAGTATTTACAAGGTGACGTGGAATGCCACATTAAGTTTTCAATGAGTTTTTCATTAGAATTGATTTAGTGACCCACGTAAAAAAAAACTAAAGTTTAATAACCAAATTGAAAGAGATTAAAATTTAATGACTAAAATAGAAAACAGGGAAAAATTTAGTGATCACCAATGCATTGTACCCGCCAACTATTACTAGTAGTTACCAATGCCTAATTATCAACTGTTGATCTATGCTGCCACACTAATTAAGCGAGTTAAATTTGATAGATATATTTGCTGACTTTTGATGACACAATATTATTTAGTATTTAAAATTAAAATTTCAAGTACTCAATCGTTTTAAGATATTTGATAATGTATATCTTAAAAATATTAACTCATGAGTAAGGGGGTTAGATAATCCAAATTATTATTTAATTTAATATTTTCAGCACTATTAGTTTTAAATTTTTTGATAATATAAAATGTTCCCAACTTAAAATTTTCAATTAATTTAAAAAATACCTTAAAATTGTGGGTTTAAATATTTAATTTAAAAATCTACTTAACAAATGTAGCTATTGAGTTTTTAAATTTTTTTTTATTAAAGTGACTTTTATACCCTTAAGCCACCATAACAAGTGTCTCTCTCTCTCAATTTTCTTTCTATTATAATTATTTGTTTAAAATTTAAGTAAAGTTTGCCTTTATGTTTTAATTTTTAAAAACTTATAAGAAATATTATCCTAATATAATTGTTTCTTTTTAATTTTTTATTTATAATTTTCATTTTTTAATTTCAAAACTGTGTTTACTAGTTAAAATTTAAATATCAATATCACAGGATTAATAATGTCCAATAAAGAAGTTTAATAATTTTCAATAATAATAGTTATCAAATATATTGATTATATTCAGCGCTTAAAAATTTTAATATTTGTAATATTTAGCTCTTAAATTCAGTACTTAATTTTTCAGCTCTTAATTTTCAATTTTACTAAATACCACATAAATTTTATTTACACTTGGTGTAATATCAAGCCAATGACATAAAAATATTTAGAGTTAAAAAAAGACAAAAAAAAAAAAAAAAAAAAAGAGTACTAGTGTCTTTTTTATTGAGCCAAAAAATAGACATCACCTATTAGTTTAGATGTACAAGATAAGAATATACACTAAGATGGGGTTTGATGAAATTAAAAAATAACTGTTGAAAATTTAAGTACTAAATTTTAAGTATTTAATGGAAAAAGTAATATAATTTTTAATTTATAAAAAAATTTAAAATTTTAATAATTAAAAATCTTTAATTATTATTTTCAATGATTTTTAATTTAATTGAGATTTTTAATATAGTGTTATTAAACAATTTAAAAAAAATAAAATATTAAAAATTTTAATATTAAGTGCTAAATAATGTTATCAAACAACACTAAAATATAGACATGAATTTTTCTCAACTAGATTAACCAAAAAAAAAAAAAAAACTTAAAAATGATAAATTAAAAATTTTTGTCTTAAGATATATACTAAGTACAATAACAATTAAATTTTAAAATAATTTTACAGTTAATTTATTTTATTCAACTAAAACTAGTAGAACATAGGAGCTACTCTACATCTGCTAGGAGCATTAAATAATGTTTGTTTTGTATTTTTACTTTTCTTTATGTTGTGAAATTTTATTTATACTCGCAAGCGCACGAATCACTGATTCTATAAATAAGTGGTAATAAGATCGTTCGCATGGAGAGAGCTATGAAAAAAATTATAAAAAAGCTTAATTAAACCACATTAATTTAATTTTAACCTAATTCCAAATAATTTTTTTTAAATAATGATAGAAAAATAGAAATGTCAAAATAATACAATTAAGAGTAGATGAATTTGTGAAATAAAATTTAGATAAAATATTACTAAGGTTTCAGAATTCACCATTGTTTAATTAATAATTTTTATAATGTATTGGTTTTAATTTTCAGAAGATAGTTTAGAAATCAATCTTTCTATCTTCTATTAATTTTATTACTAAGCTCAATTTTATTAAATTCTCAAATAGATTTTCCTTCATTTCAAAAGTGCAATTTCTAAGTATTATATGTATACAATTTAATGGAAAACATATAATCAAAGAAAATTACTTTTATTTCAATAAAAACCAACTATAAATAATTTTCTTAACAATCAAAAATACATTATTGAATTGATGAAAGGATATTATCAAATGAAACTAAAATCATAAACATTAAATTGCAAAATATTTAGAATCAATACATAATAGAAATTAATAATCCAACATGGTTTCATCATCTATTTTAGTAAAATTAAAACTTAGAAAGACATAATTAGAATAATAAAATAAACAAAAGAACTCATTTTAACAATTTGGATCCTTAATCTTGAAATCTCAACTTCTTCTTTATTTTCTCAATTCTTTTTCCTCACAAGCTCCTCTTTTGCTAAGCCATTTCCCTTCTATTTATAAGTATGAATGGGTAGATGGCAAGTTGATGAAGAAATTAATTTTCAAATGATTTTTCTTCTTTAACATCAAATATGTGACTTTAAACTTTAAATTCTTGGTTTTCCTTAGTTGAATTGCATATGGATATTTGGTGATGACTTGAATTTTTGCAATTTTTCTTCCTTAACATCACATGTATGACTTTGATTTTTGAATCCTTTATTTCCTTAGTTGGCTTGCATAAGGATGGTTGGTAAACTCTTTAGTCTCCATTGCATACTTGAAGATGGTGTCCTTTGTCAAAAGAAAAGAAAATGGTTTAGTTGATTTTATTGAAAAATATTTCTTTCACAAAATTTATTATTTTTATTATTATTATTATTCATGCAAGTAAAAGACTATAATTTCACTCAATTTTCAAGTTTTCATCATTTTATTTCCTATTTAATAAAAATATCATTAAATAAAAATATTTATTTAATAAATGAACAACAAAAAAATAAATTTAAGGGCTATTAATATGTATTAAATTATGCTCATAAAATACCTCCAAACCTAGATTTTGCGAGTCCTCGAGTAAAAACAAAACTTGAACTAGTCTACTTTTGTAAGAAATCACGATTGCATTTAGCATATGCAATAAGCCTTTAAACCTCTAGGTGGCCTATAAAGGACAAGTTGTAGTCTCGTGAAGGCTTCCAACGGTGATACCCACAAGCACCTATAAAATCTAAACTTCTAACTATTTATCTCAGAGAACAATAAGATATTGTGGCTTTAAAATCAAACAAGTATTAAATTGAATATATATACATTCAAAAGCTAATTTGTCTTGCAACAATCATACTTAAGTGAGTGAGTGAAATAGCCAATATTAATAATAAACGTGATTTGCATGCTTTAAACAAGTAAAATTCTCATAACCTTACAATAACAATCATTCAATTTCTAATAAAAAATTAAGTATCATAAGCTTTCCTTTTGGTGCAAATCTCCACTACTTTGAAGGCATCACATGAGATCAAAAGGTTTTTAATATTGGCTGTAATAGGGCCATGGGGTATGATGTGGCTAAAGAATGAAAGGGATAGGAGATTACACAAGTTATAAAGACTTCATAGAGTTAAAAACATTATAGTATTTTATAAGAGGCACTTCTCAAAATCTATAGAAGCATATAAAATGTAGCCAACTATTATTATGTTGGCCTTTACTTTATTCTAACCTCTGCTTGTAATATCTAAGCTTTGATCTTCAAACTCAAGATTTTTTTTTTACTTTTTTTTATTATTTTTTTTAGAATCAAGATTTTTTTTTTATTACTCTACAAATTTGTCTTGTTATTTTTATCCCAAGCTTTTAAGAAATGTCTCTTGATCATGAAATTTATCTTTTTATCTCTATTTCATCTTTAGAATAAGGGTAAAGATATAATCATGTTTAGGCTAAGTGAGAGATGTGGTTACCAAAGAAAATAGTTAATCAATGTAGGCTCAAATTGGCTCACTAAAGGGAAGTTCTCTTGGAACATCAATTGGGAAACCAGTTTATTTGGCTTTGTGGTGAAAATCCTAATGCTTTAATCATTTCACAAGTGATGCTCAATCAGTTGTTCACCTCAAAAGACATCAAAGGAAAGTTCTAATATATAATTCTTTCAAATCGAAATTAAAATGATCATCAACGTAAAGATATAAGAACACACATATTCTAGCATACTTGTCTTTCTACAGAATAATTATGGCTATTGTGAGAAAAGAGTTGAGTATATTCATTGTGAAAATAAATTAACCAAAGAATGTCATCAAAATTCAAATCAATACTCATTACCAATCAAAGTCATGACATTAAAGCTCAATTCTCATCACAGTAATTGGAAGTTTTTTTTTTCGAAAACTAAAAAGAAAATCACAAAAAATACAAATGCATATCAAGAGCACAAAATTTATCAAGAGCATAAAATTAATTCCTTACTCTGCCATATGAAGTTTTAGTGAATTAGATCTTAGAAATAATTGAGAAAACACAATTTTTTTTTAAATAATAGTCTCTTCACCTCCAAACTTAGCTGAGACATTGTCCTCAATGTCTACTATAGATAAAGAAGGAGTAGAGGACTTTGTTTGATCAAGTGACATAAAAAACAAAAAAAAAAATGCAATAAGAAAAAACTATAAGAGTTAGGGAAGTTACAACTGAAGATTCAAATCTAGTCTATACTTCTTGCTGCTATTGGCCCTGGGTGTCAAACTACTTGTGTCATCAATGGATTAGGTTTAGACACAAATTTTTGCAGTTGGTTAATCAATTGATCAATAGTTGAAGTAGAGACTAGGATGTGTTGATTCGCCGGTGTCATAAAACCATATTCCATAGCATGATCAAGAAAAGATAGCAAACAATTATAAAAATCATCAACATTAAGTAATCTCAATGGCTTCTGAAGAATAGTTAATATGGTCCAAGATGCAATGGTGAAGATATCTTCAAATGTTTCTAAACCACTAGGCAATGTGATAAAGGCATAAATATTGAGATTCATGTATGCCATTCATTCGTACATGCTCATGACTTGTAACTCATTATCTATCGTTTCACCAGTGATGTATTTATTTTGAGCCAAAGCCTTTAAAACTATTCCTAGGACTTTGCTACCTCCAACATATGCAGAACTTACGACACAACCCCTTAACCCTAAACTACCTCTCTCAAAAACCAAATCAATTTTTCATTCGGCTAAAATCCTACCAAGTTCATTAGCTACTATCAAGTACTCTCTTTTCTTGCCAGAGTTTGGACTACAAAAGACACAAATATTTTTGAATTTACGTGTTGAGGATTCTGCTATTTTTTTTTTGTCAGAAATTTTTTCAAGAGGTTGTGTGCATATTGAAAATAACAAATGTGCATATAAAGAAAATAGCATAATAAAAGAACAGTTCAATGGGGTAAAATAATTATTAACTGAAAAGAAGAAAAAAAATAAAGATAAAAAAATAACAATAAAAAATAATCAATGCTGTGTGTACAAATGTCAAAAAAAAATATTGAAAAACTAAAAGCAGACATTAAAAGACTAAAAAGTTAACTAAAATAGAAAAATCTGCTGAAAATGAAAATCTAATTGTTGAAAATTCAAAAAATAACTGCAAAGTGTTGAAAAATGCACAAAAGTCAAAAAGTTGTGACTATGGCTCACATCTTCCTCTGGTTTCACATCTAGTAACGGCTTAAACACCTTCTATGAGTCGAGCATGCTCTTCCCATCCAGTTTTCTTATTAACTAGCAAACAGGGTCTTTTAAAGTCAGATTTTCTATACTATAACGTTGTTTCTCTTCTTTGAATAAGCTCCATAAATCTAAAAGAGTAAGTTGAACTTGTCCATAAGGATGCGTCTCAAGACTCAGTAGGATATTATCCAAAGATTCCTCACTCAGTCCATCCTTTATGAATTGAATTTTATCTTCTCGATTTATGGATGCATATTCGATATTTCTATAGTGTGTGTTGCAATTCCATCTTGCACAATTGTAGCAGACTCCCATTCTCTTTGCTCTTCTCTTTTTTGAGTAAAAACTTCTCCCCGTACTTGGCAAATATTTAACAAATGATTCATTTAACTCATTTGCCAGTCGTACGTTGGCTTCTATGATCTAACGAATATTTTCAAGAAGACTCAGACGTCTAAATGCCTTCATTCTTTCCAGCCAGCATCGTCAATTTTTCTGAGTATATCTTGGGGAAAAGTTGGAAACCTGTTTCTGAGTGTAGCAAGAGATGCTTCCATATCTAACTGAAAAGTTTGTATTCTATCCTTACAAAACAAAGAACAAATGTTAAATATAAACAAAAATTAGTTACATAAATAAAAAGAAAAAAATGACATAAATGAATTGAATTGATCCTAATAAATAGGATCATTCAAAAGTGTTTCTTTCACTGTTGTTGGTTCCAGCTCCAAAAATGGTTTCAATCTTTGTCCATTGACTTTAAATACATCACCATTTTTTGGATTTTTAATTTCAACTACTCCATGTGGAAATGTAGTGCAAACCAAAAAGGGGCCTGACCATCAAGAATGCAACTTACTAGGAAATAGATGCAAACGAGAATTGTATAAAAGAAATTTTTAATCAGGAGTAAAAGATTTTCTTAAAAAATTTTTATCATGGGAAATTTTCATTTTGTCCTTATACCATTGTGCACAATCATAAGCATCACTTCTAATTTCCTCTAAGTCATCCAATTGAAGCATTCTTTGAGCACTAGCTTTATCTAAAGAGAAATTTAATTGTTTGATTACCCAATATGCTCTATGTTCCAATTCAATTGGTAAGTGACATGGTTTTCTATAAAAAAGTCTAAAAGGAGACATTCCAATAGGGGTTTCAAATGCTGTACGATAAGCCCACTATGCATCATGTAATTTCAAAGAACAATATTTTCTAATAGGGTTAATCATTTTCTCAAGAATGTGTTTGATTTCCCTATTTGAAATTTCAACTTGGCCACTTTTTTGTGGGTGATAAGGAGTAGCTACTTTATGAGTAATGCCATATTTCTTCATCAAATGCTTAAAATGCCTATTACAAAAGTTCTTTCCTCCATCACTAATGATTGCTTGTGGTGTACCAAATCTAGAAAAAATGTGTTCTTTCAAAAATTTCAAGATAACCCTATGATCATTTGTTCTACATACACTTGCCTCTACCCATTTGGATACATAATCAACGGCAATAAGGATATACAAATTACCAAAGGAATTAAGAAAAGGTCCCATAAAATCAATACCCCAAACATCAAATAATTCAACCACAAGAATTGGATTTAAAGGCATCATATTTCTATGGGAAATACTTACTAATTTTTGGCATCGATCACAAGATTTACAATACACATGGATGTCTCTAAATAATGTAAGCCAATAAAATCTGCATTACAAGATTTTTGCAGCAGTTTTCTTTGCACTAAAATGGCCTCCACAAGCATGGTCATGACAAAAAGAGATATTTTTCTTTGTTCACTTTTAGGCACACATCTCCTAATCACTTAATCTGGATAATATTTAAACAAGTATGGATCATCCCAAAAAAATTTCTTTACCTCAGCTAAAAATTTTGTTTTATCTTAGTTACTCCAATGGCTTGGCATATGACAAGTAACAAGATAATTTATAATATTAGCAAACCAAGGTAACTGTGATATGGACACGAGTTGTTCATCAGGAAAAGTCTCTTTGATGGGAAAATTTTTATCAATAGTTTCCACTATAAGTCTAGACAAATGATTAGCCACAACATTTTCAAAACCTTTCTTATCATGAATTTCAAGGTCAAACTCTTGTATTAACAAAATCCATCAAATTAATTGAGACTTAGCATCTTTTTTTGACAAAAGGTATTTCAATGTAGCATGATTAGTATAGATAAAGACTTTGTATCCAACAAGATAACATCTAAATTTGTCTAAGGCAAACACTACAGTAAGCAACTCTTTCTCAGTGGTTGAATAATTAAGTTGTGCATCAGTAAAAGTTTTACTTGCATAATAGATCACGACGGGTAGCTTATTGACTCGTTGGCATAAAAGAGCACCAAGGGCATAATCAGAGGCATCACACATGATCTTAAAGTGAATACTTCAATTAGGTGGTCTAATGATGGGTGTAGATGTCAACAAGATTTTAAGCTTTTCAAAAGCTTGAAGGCATTCATTATCATATATAAAAGATGTATCTTTCGCAAGTAAATTACACAAGGGATGAGAAATTTTACTAAAATCTTTGATGAATCTATGGCAGAAACTAGCATGACCTAAAAAGGATTGAATTTCTTTTACAGTGCGAGGTAGAGGAAGGTTAGAGATTAAATCTATCTTTGCTTTATCTACCTTAATTCCTTGTTCCCATTGGAAGTGCGGAATCATCTTCATTACTAGTTTAACCTCACACTATTTGAGTTTCTATTGTAAAGAATTTTTATTTGTTTCTACGACCATTTATTTCTCTGTTGTGGGTGGGTGCACTTTATTGTTACTTAGAGAGGAAGTTTTACAACATTTATTTCTTATGGCCTCTAGTAATGGAAGTGGGAAAACACCGTAGGAGTTTGATAAACTCAGTTGGTCTATATGTACTTTCCAACTTGATATAGACACAAAGAAGTCATTGAATGCTACATGTCTTGTATTAAAAGGTAAAGTGTTGGAGAAAAAATATGGAGTAACCTTTATCATAACTATTCTTGCAAAGGCTCTAGAATGTCCAAAATGTTTTTTAAATTTGCAAGCTTGATCAAGATAATGCTTTTCTTTTTAAGGTTCTCTATGAAGCTAATAAGAGAAGAGTGGAAGAAGGTGTGCCTTGGAATGTTCAACGTAATTTATTAGTACTTCAAGATTGGCAGCTGAATCTTATGGTGGAGGAAATGGTTTTTAATAAAGAAAAATTATGCGTTCAGGTATTTGGGCTATCTTTAGCTCAAATGACTAGAAAAAAGGCCAAAAAAGCTATAGGAGATTCAATCTTTAGGGGATATATTTTAATGGATAGTCCTTTAGAGAATGCTACGAAATAGAATGCTCACTTAAGGATGCGAACTTGGATTAATTTGAATAAACCACTACCTTTTGGTTTCAATAATAAGTAGGATGGTAAGGAGAAGTTGATTTCTTTTTTGTTTGTGAGATTTCTGACTTTTTGTCACAAATGCAAATTGATGAATCACTTCACAGAAAAGTATTATATTTCTGAAAATATTAAAGAGTATGGGTGATAAATAAAGATAGAAAGTGGTATGATCCATGGATTTGGGCTAAGATAAGGAATTAGAGCTCTTTTTCTTCTAGAAGAAGGTTGATTAACAGGGATGTTATCACAGATGGTGGTGGTCATAACGATGAAGTGCATGGAATTTAGATGGAAGGATGGTCATGTGATGTAGCAGGTAGAAGAACTAATTTGATTTATTAGACTACTCCAGCAAAAGGGGTATGTTCAAGCTCTAGTAAGAAAGCTAATTTGGCTGTGGATTATCTGGGTTGAAATGACCTTGGCAGATTTAGCTGTAGATGAAAATTTGAGTAAACTTTTATTAAAAGACAAATATGATACTAGTTCTTTAGAAAGTGGGGTAGGTATGGAGGCTTTTAGTTTGAAAAGAAAGGAATTAAAGTAGAATGAACCCATGGGTGAGAAGGATATAGGCTTAAAGCATATTTCTCAGCCTAACAAAAATTTAAAATGTGAAAGATGGATGGCAAGTCTAATGAAGAGCTAAAGTCTAGTTCTTTTAATTTACCATTTTTCTTTACGACACAGAAAAATATTTGTAGATATTTGAAATGCTGATGAATAAAATTTGAGAAGATGAGAATATCATCGATATAAACAATGCAAAATTTTTTATAAGGATTGAAAATGTTATTCATAATTCTTTGAAATTATAAAGGAGCATTTTTCATACCAAAAAGCATGAAATTGCATTCATACTGGCCAAAATATACAATAAAAGTAGTTTTGTAACTGTTTTTTGGATAAATTTGAATATACCAAAATCTTGATTTCATATCAAATCTTGAAAACATGAAGGCAAAATGGAGTCTATGAATATGGCTAATAAGGAGTTATGGGGCCTTAATTCTATTCCAGAAAGGTCCAATAGACTAGTTGAAAGACTTGTACATAGGTTCAAAATGAAATATATGGCTAGACAGCACCATGCTAAAGAAAATATGGCAGATTCTGTAAAGGAACAAGGTAATGAAGTTATAGCCTTAGTAGAAAGTAATGTAAGTACTATGGTGAAGTTTGCTACAGAGTCATTTTCGACTAATCAATAATAAAACATTGATGATTCCACAAACATTTATGACCTTGGTGGTTGGCGTAAAACCACTAATAAAGCCATGACTCTTTTTAATTGGAATTATCATGAATTTGGCCGGTTCTTGACAATTCAGACCCTTTGAGGTTTATTGAATAAATATTGGTGAAGTATTATTTTTTTGTGTGAAACTAAATAGACTAACAGGTTTTTAGAGAAATATTGCAATAGATAGAATGTTGATGATGCGATATATGTTGATCTTAGAGGGTCATCAGGAGGTTTAGTTTTATAGTGGGTTAAAGAAGTGAAGGTTAAAGTTTTGAATCTTTCTATTAATTTTATTGATGTTGCAATTGATGATGTGTCTAATTGGCATTTGACGGGTGTTTATAGTTCTGCTCGAGAGGATCAACGAGATGAACACTTGCAGAATTTGTATCATTTAAAGTGTTCTAATTTGGATCCTTGGCTTTTTTGGGCAATTTCAATTGTTATGCTGGAAAGGGGGAACGGAGATATCATGGAGACACATTTCTTTGTTCCAAAATATTTTACAATTGAATGAATTAATGGGCTTAAGTTTTAAAGATATAAATTTACTTGGTGTAACAAGCAAAATGGGGGTAATTTCATTTAAGGGAGATTTAACAAGGGATGGCAATAGTGGAATAGAGGGAATTATTTCCTAAAGCATCAATTTTACATGAGGATTTGGTGGTTTCAGATCATAAACCATGGTACTTATGACCAACAAGCATAGAGATTGTTTTAAAAAAGGCTTTACATTTCAAGCAAGGTGGGTTAAATGGGATGAGTGCAAATGGTGGTAGACCAGGTTTGGAATTTGAATTTAGTTGTTGATTTTAAATCTGTTGGTTGAAAATTGCATGATTACAAGAAGGCTATTTCGATTTGTAAAGGAATATGGTTAGGAATTCTGCTACGAAAATTAATGAATTGAAACATTCCTTGAACAATATTTATCAAGAAGAATAGGCTACCATTGAGAGAGAAAAGGCAAAAGATATAAAGCATTGCTTGGCAACTATGCAGAAACATAAGGAAATTTTTTCGGTCATGAAATTTATAATAAAATAGCTAAATTTTGAAGATTGAAATACTCGATTTTTCCACCTTACAACTATGCAACACAGATGCAGAAATTATAGTAAGGGGATTAGGTCTAATAGTGGAGAATAGATTCAGGGAGAAGACAACATTCTTAGAGAGGCCATGAACTTTTTTAAATGTTTATATAAAATAGGGGAAAGGGATTTTACCTTCCATTATTGATGCTATTCCACATGTGGACACTCTAGCAATGAATGAGCATCTCTATAGAATTCCAACGAAAGAAGAGGTGAGGAAAATTATTTTTAGTTTGTGTCCTCACAAGGCATAGGGCCCAAATGGTTTTCAAGCATTTTCTTTCAAAATTTTTGGTCCATTGTTAAATGAGAAGTTGTGGATTTGGAGAGCAAATTTTTAGCAATGGAGTGTTTCCTTCCAACTTCAACAAAGCTAGGATTGTGAATGGTGGAGCCAAATGCAGCAGAAGTAAGGTGGTGGGATGAAATTTGAAACATTTTAAAATTTCACTTCACCCATTTTTAGTCCAAACATCCATTCGACATCACAACATTTGTGCAATAACTCCTTTTCATCCAAATCAAAATCTGCAAAACTACATATTCAAAGGTTTTACATAAAAATTAAGTGGCTCTAATACCAATTGAAGGAATAGTAGAGCCAAATGCAGCAGGGAGAAATTTCAAACATTTTAAACTTTCACTTCACCCATTTTTGGTCTAAACATCCATCCAAGCAATCAATTGATTTGTGTGTAAAACACATATGCATAAAAAGAAGAAGGAAGAGTAATCATATTATCTCTTATAGGTTCCTTCTTTCTTTATTAAAGAGCTTCCCAAGTGTGAAGCCTCTAGATCATCCACACCTACCTCACCTCTAAGTTTTTCTTAGTTTCTTTGGTGTTCTTGAATCCCTCTCATGATTGCCAATTTTGATTCAAGATTTTCCCTTAAAAACCTTTAGAAATTTAAGGTTTCTCTTTGATTTGTTTTGGATTAAATATATTTTCAATTTGCAAGCATATGTTCTTTCATAAAAAACAAAGAAGAGAATTGAAGATCAAATGAAAAATTAAAGAAACATTTTCTTCATTTTTCTTTCTCTCTCTCAACTTCTCTCTCTAAAATGCTTCAAAATGAAAATGATGTTCACTCTATTCTATAGAACATAAAACTTGCAGCTTTTATATCATTTAGAAGACTTAACTATTAAGTCTTTGTACCAAAAGACCATTCTACCCTTTTAGCTCATCATTGATGAAAGGGAAAGATGAACTTTGCTTCTTCAAATGGTGAAATGACCATTTTATCCTTTAAGGGTAAAATGGACATTTCTATTAGCTAAAAAGATGTAATTACAATTTTAGCCTTAGTAGAAAATTGTCTAACCCCTAAACCCTTCACATGGGCTCATGAATAGTGAATTTTCTCTAATCCCTAAATTGCCTCTTTTCCATATCACATATGAGCTTAGGCCACATCTTATGTGTTTAGGATTTTCACCAAGCTTAAAATTAAGTCTTTGATTTAGTCCAAGTCATTTTTAATTTAATCTTTCTCATTTGCATCATATACAAATTAAGATTTAATTGAATATAAACCTTTATAGATTAAACATCAAGACATGCTAGGATCCTTATAAATTTAATTACATGTTTAATTATTTTAACACTAATCAATTAATTAAACACTTTAATTAATTATTATGGTAAACCTTTTACACTTGGAAGGTGATTACTATTGGGTGTGTGACTTTCTAGGTTCATGTCTAATTAGCAATAGGAATGAGAAAATATTTTTCTCTACTAATGTGAAATCCCACTTCACACTTAGTCCCATAAGTCGTAAGTGACAGGTAGCATTCTATATCACAACTACCTAATTAGAAATGAATGTTTATAGCTAACAACTTTAAATATCACATGAACCATCGATCATAAATCATCATATACTAGAATCCCTAAATTAAAGATCCCAATCTCGGTTAGGTAATGGTTTATGTCAAACCCCAATGTGCCTCGATTCTATGTCTTTATCTCTATTCTAATTCTTGAAGAGATTAAATTCCTACTAAAAACTCTTTCTAGTGAATCTCACTATCTTGGCCAAGAACTTAAGTATCAAGAATAATAAATAGCATAGGATCTTAACCTTGTTTACTCAAGGTAATAAATTCCATCTTGGCGATTACTTACCTCCATATATAACAAAATTAGAACTAGGACATGCTATATATCCGTACATGAATAGTATGTCTATGTAAGTAGTAATAAATTTAACTACCCATGTACGAGATATAGTATCCCTCATGTCAAAGGATTATATGCACTATTATAACCTAGATGGTAAATAATAGATAAGTAGTAAAACCCCATATTATTATCATCTAATTTCACAGTTTGACTATTCATCCTATGAATATCCACATGTTTGTATTGACATCATATGTCAAGTAGCATGAGACTCACTACCTCTATAATCATCCATATCACATACTGATTATAGAAAATAAACAGAGGTGATGGTCTTTTGGAATTAATGATGCCCAGTCATTAATCCTATGATCATGAACATATTTAAAATATTTGTACAAGAGTGATTTGTCTCCCATATTCTCAACACTTGAAAATAGATCCTAATACATAAGGACCATATTTAATAATATGAAACCCTTTTCACATTATGAATATATTTATTGCGCCATTGGGAATTAATATCTACTATTACATAACTATTATATAGCTCCTAGGGCATATATTGCTATCAATCTCTCACTTGCACTAGAGCCATTATACTTAGCATCAAAAACTCATCTTCTCAAGATGAAGTTTAACTATTACTAATTTTTTTCCTTTAGTAAATGGATTAACCAAGTTAATAGTTAACGTTATTTCTATAAGGCTAGAACACCCTATTCCAACAATTGATTTGATAATATCTTAATGCCTTTTGAAATATTTTGGATTTCAGTGTGAGACTCGAGTTCCCTTGCAATAAGCTAAGGCTCAATTATTTTCACAGTAGAGAGATACTCGTGATGTACTAGAGAAACTCTTAAAACAAGTCATAACTACTGAATCCAAAATAGTTTCTTATTTGCAACATCCTATGCAGCAAATTTGGCTTCTATAATGAAGTTTGTAATAACAATTTGCTTAGAACTTTTTTAGCAAATTATTTCTTCATCACATATAACAACAATCCCAATGATAGACTCTCTATCATTCATATAGTAATATTTTTCATTTGTCAAAACTAAATCTTAAATACTTCTCAAGTACTTTAGAATAATTTTGACTATATTTCCAATAATTTAATCTTAGATAGGATTAGAATATATTAATCATACTAACAACATTCTCGATATCCTAAAAAAATACTTTAATCCATGACATACTTTCTATGGGTATCTAGGGAATCAACCCTCAAAAAATGGATATCAAAATCATAGGAAATAAAACCTTTTGGAATTAGCATGTTGAACTCTTCAACATCTTTTCCAAATATTGCCTTGGACATATTTAACATTCTCTATAATCTATCTCTATAGATATGAATTAACAAGAATGCAAAATATTTATCTCAAATCTAAATGAAGAAAGTAATGGTAAAACTATTCTACAAATGCAAATATATTAATACTTTTACAAACTAATGTATTATCCATGTACAAAATTTGAAAGTAAGGATACTCCCACTATGCTTTTGCACTTTAAGGACTCATCTTGTGATGATGCAACTCATTAAAGTTTTGCATACTTTAGAATTTTCTTAAGATTCTAAGCCTTTAGATTTATTCCATGATTATGTTTTCTTTTCTAGAGAAAGAAAACTAGTATTGTCATCTATATATCAAACTCATAATCATTATGCTTTGCTATATTGTATATAACAATAATAGAATCATCTCATTATTTATTTCATCATAAATGTACAACTTTTATGCATTCATATAAAGTAAACTATATTTTTCTTAAGATTAGATATTTTACTATCTCATGATTTACTTCATCATGAATTTACAACTATTATGTATTCATATAAAGAAAATCATATCTTACAAAAAAATTAGATATTCTACGAAACCTTTTATCAACTTATAAGGATTAAACATTTAGTTAGTTTTACACTTTTCACATGGTTGATCAAATTTTATTTGATCATTTTGTTGGACATTATTGGATGAAATTCACCCAATTATTCTATCTTTCTCAATATGTCACTTTCTTGAATAAACATTTTATCAAGAAATAACATTTTTCTAACAACTCTTTGCTATGTAAAAGATAGAAATACTATCCTAAACCACCTTCAAGATATCTAACAAACATTATCTTAATTAGAATTATCTTCCAATTGTCTAACTTCAGCTTATCAAATAAGCTAGATATCTCAAATCTTATTATGAATAAGAATTTTCATATTTACCCATATCATATCATATATGAATTAGGATTAGATAGACTTTAAAGAAAATTCTATTTAAGAATATTATACTATTCATTGTAAATTTCCAAAAGGAAATAAACAAAAACTTTTATAGTTCATCAGTTATTACATCATATCATATATGTTGTAATTTATTCTTTTCAGCATACCATCACGTATGGTTTTCCTAAAAAGAATTATGATTATATGGCAATTTTATATTTAGGAAATTCCTCAAAAATTGGTAGTCAAGTTCTCCCTACTTCAATCAAATCAAAGGGTTATGATACTCTTTCTCTTTTTGCATAAAATATCCTTAATATTTATTTTCTTTTTCATATTGAATTTCTTGAATGTTTTAAAAATTCAAATGAACAATTCATTTTATTTACCTTTTTTCGAACGGGTCAATATCATATATATAGGTAAATACAATGAATTAGGAAAAATTCCTATTAACCATTTCACAAATGGTATTGATGCATCTGTATGCATAAATTCTAAAACTTCTTCGATTTCTTTCCTTTTGTCCCGCGAAAGGTGATCTAGTTGTTTTTGCATTAGATACTAGACTTCTAAGTTGAAACAAGTTCACACCCTAATGGATAGTAACATATGTTATCCAACTAAGATGTCTTATCTTCAGCTAAACAAACTAATCAAAGAAATCATAATGGTTTTAGATTGGAGTTCTTTATAGCATTATCATAAAAGCACTTAGAGTTGTTTTGTTATTATTAACTTAAAGTCATATCCCAACTTTGGAGATATGATGGTCCTAGAACATGGGGAGATATAAGGTCACCCACGCTCGTAGAACCCACTTACATATATATAAATCATGCTTAGGATCGTACCAAACCTCATACAATAACTCATTTAAAACATTATATGAATACCTTTAATTGTGGAATACTATAATTAGACCTTTCACATAAAATCCATAAGGAAAATAATATTCATATCCCATTTGGAAACTTAAGAAAATAATACATCTCAAAATAAGCATCAATCAATATTCCTGGAGCATTTAATGACAACACTGCATAACAAGGTATTATTAATGACTTGACAAGGAATCCCCAAGCAGAGTAGAATGCTTGAGCTATCACCTTGCCTCCTCACATTCGCTCACCTGGAACCACACAAGGAAAAGGGGTAAGATAGATGATCTCAATGAGTAAACAATATAGCTCATACATTAACACATCTTCCTTGGAAAAGGAAACACATAGCTTATACACATAGTTCATGATTTATAATTCATAAATCAAGTTGCAATTTAGTAAGGCTTTAATTTAGCAAGTTTGCAGAAATCACACATATAACACATAGTGTGTGATGGCTATTACTCTATCACTCAAACATATAAATGAGAGGTGGCCTTATGCTAAATTCCAACTCCTATCATATAGAAGGCATGAAGCTTATCAGGCCCCACGGCTAGAACTGCCCCTTTTTAGCTGAGGTGAATACACTACCCCTATCTATCAGGTTAAGACCGTATGCACAGGTTCCGATGATTACCCGTATCGGCACGAGAATTCTGCATAAAGGGTTAATGGTACCATAACTAGAGCTAATGGTAATCACATATGTCAATCACATTTAAGGCAATAATCATATATTTCATAATGGCAATATCAGTTTAACTTTTTGAACAAAAGATACAAGAATAGTGTAGTTCTAGAAAGAATATAAGTTAAGGCAATAAACACAAGGAATTATCATTTGATAAACAAAAAATGATTTTTGGACCAATTGTCCTTTAGTAACCCAAGTTTTACAAAGAAATCACTTAATCATGTTTTAGGATAGAAAGAACTTGGGTTTCAAGATCACAAAGGCTCACATAACAAGATATCACATTCTTGTAACATAATATAATATTGCTCACACTTGTAGCATAAACACAGCGTTTACTCACCTTGTAGTTCCTTTGCTCTTAGTATACGTAGCCCTTTTAAACTTCTAAAACTCCTCAAACTCTAACATAATATTTAATTTAATACTTAGTATTTATTTAATCATGATACTCCTATCCCATAAGTACCCCATGTAATTATAGTATTCATATATACTTAGAGTTATACACATAAGTGTATTCATCACTTGCACATAATATGTTGGCTTTAAAAGTCTTGCACACTTAGCACTGATAGGCTCACATGAAAACACATTACAATTATGTCAATACCTTTCTAAGGTCATCATAATATTATTATCTTAATATTAATTCACCTTAACAATCAACTTATTACACTTAACACTTCCATTCATGTCAACTAATCACTTAACCTTTCAAGTGTCATGCTTAACTTTTATGATCCATTCATTCAATCAATCACCTCATTGACATCAATATCATTTATTCATCATCAAGTCATCATAACATCTAGTTCCATATTTCCCCATCACATTCACATTATAATCACAATATAAGATTAAGATACCTTAAGTATACCAAAGTGCCTTTAAGCTTGTATAGGGTCATTCCTTCAACTAACATGCAATTTTATCATTTATTATACATACATACATGTCAATAATCATCAAAATACATTGCACAAAAATTATAGACATTGGGATAAAAATCCCAAAGTAGGCCGAATGCATCATCAAAGGGAAAACTGAATTTTTCTTACTTTTCGCACTTTCCGTCTATTACAGTAATATGTAAAAACATGATTTGAACCAAGACTTTTCATATAAACACAAAAAAAATCATTTTGGAATATTAATTCACATGAACAGCCACATATGGTATTTCTCATACATGAAAATTCAATTTTTGGGTTCTAGGGTACAAAACCATGAGTTTTCTTATTTTCGGTATTTTTCGGTCATTACAGTAATATGTAAACAGGTAGTTTAAACCATTATTTTTCATTTAATCACAACAAATACCAGTTTAGAACATCTTCATGCATGATTCAGCAGTCATAGGTAAGATTTATATAAAAAAATTCCATGTTTTAAGATTTAGGTGAAAATCATGAGTTTTCGCACTTTCTGCACTTTTCGTTCATTACAGCAATATGCAAACATATGATGTAAATCATTATTTTTTTATTCAAACAAAAAAATTATCATATTAGAATCCATTCACACATAATTCAGCAATCACATGTTAAATTAATAATAGAATTTTCCAACTTCTAATTCTAGCACAAAAACCTTAAATTCCTTTGTTTTCTGAAACTTTTCGGTCATTACATAAATATGCAGAAATATAATTTAATCCAATATTTTTCATCAAAACAAATAAAAAATCAGTTTAGAAATCAATAATGCACAAATCCCATCTCCCCCCCCATCTTTTAGTGATGTTTATGCATAAAAATTGTGATTTTAAGTTATCAGATTCACCTTTAGAGAAATCTCGCGGAAAGATTTGTGTTTTCAGTAGAAAATAAATTTTCTCTCCCAAAAACTCATCCAAACAGAATTAAATATGTAAAAATCAGTAAACAACCAGTTCAAAATAATTTTTCTCATAATTTATTTCATAAAAATCAATTTAGAAATTGAAAGAGAAGAAAAACTTACGATTACAATCAATAAATCGCGAAACTAAAAGGTGTTTTTTTAATTTCGGTAGAGAGAAATATTTTAAAAGAATTTTTCTGTCAAGATACAGAAAATTAGAGTGATGACTATTGGTCAATAGGGCTGGCCGAATTTTACATTATTATATGTAAGGTTTTGGACAATTTCTACTAATACCCTTAATGAGCTAGGTTATGAGGATTTTAGTGTAGTGGGCTTTTGGGTATTTGGGCTTTTTATTTAAATTTAGAGTTGATTATAATTAATAAAAATAAAAATATTTTTCTTACTATTTTCATTAAAATTTGCCTCAGAACATTTATTTAAAAATTATTTTAAAATATTCATAAAATTGTTTTATGCTTAAAAATTACCTTTATGCATGAAAATTCATTTTATTTAAAATAAATTATTTTATACAAATGCACTTTATGTAAATCATTTATTTCACAAAAATAACTCATTATGCATATTAAAATTAATTTAATATGCCACATGCTCATTAACACATAGAATACTAATTCTCACCGAGCACACACTTAACTTTAATAGTTCTAAATCAAGCAAATCATCATGCAAATTTCTAGGATAGGTATGGGTTGTAACACTTAATAATAATACATCAACCATATAATTCTTACTCTTAAGTTTATTACCATAATAAATCACGCAATCATTTTTCCAGTAAGGGAATTCACAATTCCTTGAAGTTATAGAATAATGTAACTTAAGTATGAAATACATATATGATTTACAAAACATGATTTTAAAATCATCATTAAGTACATACTAGATATACAAAATATGATTTCTAAAATCATCATGAAGTATTCTAAAAGCTCTTTGAAAATAAACACTTTGCCTTGTAGATCTTTCAAAATCACTTCATTTAATCTCCATGCTTCCGTTGCTTACTCTAATCATGCATATGGCACAGAAGCACCTATATTATGAATTATAGCAACAGATGAACAATATGAATCATTGAAATATAGTAACAAGAGATAGATTTACCTTTACAAAGTTTATCCTTCTCTTTGTCCTTTAGTATTCATAATACTTAAAACAATTACTTTTCCAATATTCATAACATTGACAATAGAAACATTTTCTTCTGTCAACTATAGCATTATCTATAGACTTGTCCCTTG